>VDFB02000017.1:56669969-56716727 GCA_007258455.2 Sequoia sempervirens
AACCCTCATTTATATCCCGGCTGGAAATACTCTTGGCTTTAGAGTGTTACCGGTTGAGTCGTCGCTTGGGTGAGTACTTTTTCCCCAAGGCAGGCCCTCTAAGATAAACAAAAGCAAGCAAAGACACAATCCGTAACTCGATCAATCTTTGACGGCACAAAGAAAAAGAATGTACACGAAAATGCCCCTACTCACACTCGCACAAGATATTGTTCAATTTTAAGCCCAAATCAAAGTGTGGAGGCAATCTTTTATGCAACTTAATGTCACCAACAAGACTTTTGATTCTCAAGATCGCCGTGAGGCGCGAGAGAAGCGCATACATCTTTTTAAGCGAAATTACTTTGCAAAAAAAAGATTACAAAAACACGAAAGCACCTGTTCATTTTAGCCTCAAAGCAATGATGAGTTCATTTTAAGCACTAAAATGAAGTGTGAAGATTGCCTTGTTCATTTTTAGAACCCAAATCAAAGAGCTAGTAAGTTTGTAAGATTCAATGTTAGGCCAACTTTAAAAGATCAAATCAATAACTAGATGCTCTAGACAATTGCAATTAGCATTTAAAAATGCTCTTTCAATTTCAAGGTCCAATTTACCCACCCAAATCCGATGCTTAGTTCCGATACCAACCTGCAAACAATATAAAGTTATCATCAATAAGAAATGTGATATTTCAAGAAAATAAAGATAAACAATAGTTGATAGTTATGAATCATAAGTTACATCAAAATAGATACAAATAACCTTTTTGTCACTTCTTGTATCCATTGTACCATAACCTTTATACATACAAGATTAGAAATATAAATTTAGAACCTTGAAAATCTTTTGGCAATGATATCATTAGAGTTTATTTCTACACCAAAAGGAATTTCTATCATTTTCTAGTATCATCCATTACTTCAAGTGTAAAACTAAATTCCACCACCTTTGCCCACAACCTCTCTTTTGTGCCAAAATGGAATTAAATCTGCACAAATCTCAGTATTTGAGTTGATTTGCAAATCTTAATCAGATGCATTCTCTCTCCTTTGATCTCTTTCAGATATATATAAAAAGGGAAACAACATGCTAAGGAAACTTGATAACGAGGATTTTCTTCTGCAAGAAACATGATTTAATCCCAAAAAAATAAAAGATCTTGAACTAATGGTTCTGCGCTTTAATGCTACCAGCAGACAAAGATAAATTTGATGTTGCTCTCAATTGAATTTAAAAATTCTGACAACACACTTCACCAGTCATAAAGATCTTAAGAGATATGGCAGCAATGAAGAACTTAGATACAGATTTCAAAAAGAAAGCAACCAGTCATAAAGATCTTAAGAGATATGGCAGCAATGAAGAACTTAGATACAAATTTCAAAAAGAAAGCAGCAAAAGGCACTCGGACACAATAAATGATGAAGCTCAAATGGTGCAAAAATTAGATGCATTAATTAGGCCAGCGAATATTTTCATCAGATGGCACTTCTTAACAGCAAAGAAAAGATCTTATGTTGAGTATGATGTGGCCTCCAAGCTTTAATCAATACAGAGTCAACCCACATAAACCTCTACCTATGCATGAGATTAGACATTCTACTGGCGGTGCTTTGCCTTTAAAGACGTACATTTTTTTTTAAAAATATTTAAAAGTAATGACTCACACCGAGTACTGTCCCCTACAAGTTAATGCCAGTGTGTATGTATGAAAAAGCGCCCAAAAGTCTCTAAAAGATCTTATGTTTTCTTTAAATAATTGTGAAAGGCCGGTGTGGAACCGTATTTAACAATATTTGGTAGCGTCCTATTGAACATAATCAGCAAATGCAATATACAGCTGAATTCAGAAAAGAAAAAAAAAACAAAAAGCTTAAGTGTGCTAAACTTCATTTTAAATAAATGCATTCAGCAGACAGAAAAATTGTGCCAAAAAGCTTTCAAACGAATACAAGTGGCAGGCGTAAAGTTGAGTTCCCACAATATCAAGTGACAATATGTAAAAAGAAATGTGGCGGGGTAAGTGAGGCGCGCATCAGATTGAAGATAGCTCAGAAAAGGATGCACATTAAAGAATGAACCATTTATCAACTATTTAAATGTTCCACCAACTGAAGAAACTTTTAAGTCAATGTAAAGCAAGCTGGAAGCACAGAAAGGGCGCGCAGACTTATTTGAAAGAATGCCATGAAGAAACGTGGTCGCATGAAACGTCTCAGCTTCAGACCGAACTCCTCAGCTTCAGACCATGGCATTTCTGCCACAAGAAACATCTGCAAGCTTATACAAGCAATGTATGAATGTGAGGAGAGTGCGCAGATCTAGCAAGGAATAAGTATAGGACTTTGAAAGTCTGGTTTAAGTTTGGTTTCAAGAAATGACAAAATGCGAAGGCTGGAATGGGAGCGCAACTTGGTGATCATTAATGCACAACAACGCATTTTCCAGATTTAAAACACTACTTAATGCTTATTACATCCGTTGTGTGAGAGGTTGCAACAACACCCCAAAAGCTCTATCAATTTAAAATGTGACTTTAACTTGATTCAGAGCATATGAAGGAGAATATTGAATACGCATAGGCCTAGCAATAAATATGGCTTGGACTATAAAAAGAGAAGGCATTTAACATTGATTCGTGACTTGCTTAACCTTCACACTACCTATTAATGTAATGCAGAAAGCTAGTTGCGTACTATCCATCTGTGGGTGCAAGATAAAATTTTCAAAGTTTATTTTATGAGTTAGACTTCTATTTGATTTCCTTAAAGCACGAAACAACTGCAACAAGGAAAGTAGCCCTCCTTCTAGCGCCAAATTGTGAGCATGCTTTTCAAAATCTGCAAACACTAATCTCAAACCGAGGTTAGTATCAACAAATCCTTCAAGAATACTCCTATGAAATACATTGCAAATGTTCCAAAATGCCACAAAAGATAAAGAAAAACCAAAATGCATAATGAAAACATTCAACAAATTACCTATTCCATAGTTGGATTGGTGTCACATGTGCTAGTGACCCTTTCCCAATCCTTGATCAAAGCTCAAATGATAAAAATGCAAATGGAGATGGTGAAGTGATGATGAACAAGATCAAATATCAAATGAAGAGAGTAACCTTGCTTAAAATTGTGAAGGATTTGCTCAAAGATGAAGCTTGTATTTAAAGATTTTCAAATGCTAAGAGTTGAAGAGGGACCAATGTGGGACTAAAGATTCTGCCAATGAGATAAGGACACTTGTCAAATGATGATTGGTTGATGTATGTGCAAGATTTGGGAAGAGTGCCCAAGAGGGGGAAATTTTGAATTCAAATTTGCAATGAATGCTGAGTTTGACCTTTGGAAGGGGACATGTAAGATACATGTAAGGCCTCATAAATGCTCTGTTGGGTGTACATGTCCACTTGGGGGGAAATTCAAACTTGGAGAATATTCTTCCTTTATGCCAAGTTGAAAATAAATAATTTTGATAAATAATTTAATTGCAATTTCATGTGCAAGTGGCCAAATCTAGAGAATGCAAGTGGGATGAGATTAGCATTAGATTAAATCAGGATTAATTAGCTAGGATGATGATTAGGCTGATTTGACCACTTTGACTTGATTTAGGGATTTAAATCAAATCAAAGGGAGATGAATGATGATTTAAGATTTAATTAAATAAATGATTGATTTATTTAATCAAAGAGATGATGATAGGATCAAGTTTGATTTATTTGATTCAAGTTGATGGATTTACCCTGATGAATGGATGAGTGATTTTGATTGAATGCATAATGCTAATTTTGCGTGTCTAGAGTTACCACTAATTTTAGTGATTTATCTGTTCTCCATTTATGTGCTTTTATTAGTTCCATTGGATATTAGTTGAATAGTACTATCCTTGTATTCCTTTATCTTCATCATCTCCAAGAGTGGAACAAAAATATTTACCTAAGATAATTCTTGTGTGAAATCAAATGAGGAAGCATTTCCTTCTTTGAAAATCTTCCTTTGTTCTAGTGGTTTATCCCTTTTCATCTTTCCTTTTTGTTTGTCTCATAATGTCTTTTTTTTTTAATGTAACTCTTTATCTTCTTCTCTAGGGACATGCTTTTTCTTCTTTTCATTTGGTTATTTTACTTCCACCTTCTTTGGTTTCTCCTACGTTGTCTCCTTTTCTTTCACAAACAATCCTCTTGGAGTGCCATCATTTGCATTTGTTGTTATGTTTCTTAGCCTATAATTTCTTTTTGCTTGCTCTTTTGCAGAAATGGTTAATTCCCTTATTTCTTCCTATGTTGGCCTCCTTGATTTATATTTACTTGGTGTAGGTGGTGTATAAGGAGGTTGTGATTCATCATTTCTTTCATTTTCCTAGTCCAAGAAGACTTGTTGTTTTTCCATGTGAAAATTGTATCTTTGATTGTACACCTCATACTCATAACGTTCATCCCCTGAGGGTGAATACTCTTGTTCAACTACATGTAGGGTATGTGAAGTTATATATATTGTAGTATCTTCTTCTTCATTGCAATATGGCAACTCTTCTTCTTGTGTGCTACAACACAATGATCTTGGGAATGGGGAAATTGCAAACTTGACACCAAGGGTTGTTTTAAACCATGTAGGCTCCTTTCTTCTTTAAAGGATCAGGGGTTTCTTTATACTTAGGTCTATCAGTTATGGGTTTTCCATCCTTCTAGTTTGTGTTGTATGGGATTCCATGCAACCTTGGTCTTTCATTATTGTATGAATTCTCCTACTTATTCTGGGGATTGTTCAAGTTTTGGGGAACTCTAAGGTTGTCCCTTTTTCCAATCATCCCTACAAATTTTCTATTGTTTTCAACTGTCAATGTTGTCTTTTTTGCTTTATTCAAACTTCTAGGAAATTCATTTCTAAGTTCATACTTTTCTTTTTGGATCAAAGGGTTTCAAATAAATACTTAAGGTTGTAGGATTAGTGAGTTTGGATCCATATGGTATTTTATTTTACAATTTGGAAAAATTGAAGTCATAAACTGATTCATTTTGATATTTCTAAATACTTAAGAGTTCATGAAGGGAAAACTCAGGGGCACACTAATTCCCATATTGCTCTAGAAACTGATTGTGAAAGTCTACTATAGAGCCAATTGAAGCATCAGGTAAACTATTGAACCAATCTATTGCTTCTTCAATTAGTAACATCATGAACAGTCTCATTTTTATATCATCATATTCCATAGAAATATTTTATATGAAGACATTAAAATTTCTGATATGTTCTTCAGTTGGTATCACATTATTCCCGATGAATTTGGGAACCATATTTCTCCAATTGTTTTCCATTGGGTATGGATATAGTTGGTGTCATGTTAGATCAAATTTCCTACATGTGTTCATGGGATTTTGTGGGTGCAAGTTCAAAGGTGGATTGAGTAGGTATTGATATCCATATTGAGGCTGATGGTACACATTCTGTTGGATATGGGTATGTGCAGGATCATCATGGAAAAAATAGGCCCTTAAGTGGCAAAAAATTTAGAAAAATTAGAGTTAGGAAACTTGACATAAAAATTTGAATAAGTTATCTATATTATTTCAAAAATATGTAAGAATAGAATCTATAGAAAATTGAATCTAGTTTCTAAACTACTAGGTTTATTTTTACTTTTTTAAATCTATTTGGGGAAAATTTGAAATTTCAATGTAGTAGTAGTTAAATTTCAGGGAAAAAATAAGAAGTAGGTGTCTGTCTGACCACCCTAACCACAATAAAATGATAATATTTTTTTATAATATTTTAGACATAAGTAGAGGACTCATGTCCAGATGTGAGGCATATTTTTTGTAATTTGTTTCCAAGTGAATGATTAATTATGAATTTTTTATTACAACTTTTAAAAAATATGAAAACTCGTATGTCTGACCACCTTATCTTGCTCAAAACTTCATGAAATTCATTTTGTCATTTTTTAATCCTATAGTATGCAAAGCATAGAATGTGATGCATGTTTTGGATTAAAAAATGTGATACCATTTGAAAGCTATAGATGTTTTTCAATTAGCCTATCAATCAGTACGTTATTTGTAATTCAAATAGAAAATTAATAATAATTATTTATTAAATTCAAAGTAAAGCATAATTTATATTGGTGGAAATATGAGAATCTCCTTTAAAAACCCATTTCATTTCATCAAATTTGGGTTAAAAAAAAGTCATCAGCCACATACCCTACAAATACCCATCATGTTGCCACTTTTTGGCCCATCATGATCCTACACATACCCATATGTTGTTGAGGATATAAATTTTGATGGGACACATGATGCTGACATGGTGTGGGATATTGTTGGCCTGGTGGTGGATAGTGCTAAGGGACATTTCCAATAATTGGAGGTTGGGATCTTTGTGGTGGTACATTATGTTGGGTATGTTGTCTTGGATTTTTACCTACATTGTGAGGTACTTTTGAAGTGCCTAGAGCACCTATGTTCTAAGATGTTCCCTATGGATTGAAATTACCACCTTGTTTATGTGGAGGAACATACTTTGGTGGTTTTGATGCTAGGATATTTAATTGTTACATTTGTCAGTCTATCTCTTAAGCCTCTTGTATTGTTTGTTGCCTCTCTCTAACTTGTTTTCTCCATTCCAAATGTATTCAAAATTATTGGTTATTCATACCCTAAAAATCACCAGTATTGTAATCAACAAATCCCTCACGGTTTTCTTCTTCTTGTTGTGATGACATTTTGTAATCATATTCATTTTGTACCCAATTTTGTTTTTCTTCAAATTGGGCTTTGAATTCATTTATTCTCTTAGGGTCTTCTTTCCATAAAAAAGTAGGTTGACCAATGTTTTCTTGTTCAAAAGGAGTACAAGGATCTTTGTTCAAGTCATCACCATGGGATTCTAATCCATGCCATGCATAAAAAATGTTATTTATTGCAAGGAATTGTTTTTTTGAGTTCTCCCTATCTTCATTAGATATATCTATTACTTTACCTTTCCTCTTATTTACATCAGTCTTCAAAGGGGAGGACCCAGTTTCATCTTTCCACCTACCATTTTTATTCTTTGGGCTATCTTGGTGTAAAGATCTCCTACCATTCATCTCATAAAATGCTTTAATATTCTGACTTCTAGGGTTTGTATTTATTGATGTGTATTTGTACTTCCTAGTCATGCACCTTTTCTCATAGAGTTGCCACTCACTTTTTGGAAAAGAAAGAAAATTTTATATTTTCTTCTTCCTAGCGGATTCTAAGGTATTGACTCTATGATGAAGGCCTAGATTCAGAATTGACTTCTCCCCAGTAAAGTCACCATTTTGTTGGATCTCAAAAATGCAGGTTACTAATCCTAAGAGGATGTTAGGCTCTATTCTTCAGACTTGCAACGTTTTTGAACCAATGAATGCAGTAACCTATATGAATGATAACTCCCTACACTTTAGGCTCTACTAGACCTAGGAAGGTAGACCTTGCTTGTTGAAGCAGATTGAGAAACATGTGATTTAATTGGGCTTAAAGATCTATCTATAGTGGCATAAAGTGTGGAGTAGATGAAGGCTTGCTAACTAATCTACTTCTAATGTGAAAATTGGTATTTTATGATTTGACATTGGATAATAATGTATGAATGAGATGGACCAGTGCTCTATTGGGTATGTGGAGGCAATGAAGTTCTATAATAAGTGGTTGGTATTGGTTATAATTCTAATTTTTTGGCACTTAATTATGTTTATACCTTGTATAAATGTGCGTGGATGTGATTGACAGACTCTTCTTAATGAACCAATTGATCCTATCAACTTATTGTGACTTATTAAGAGAATTTTTAATCCTTCCTTAAAGGAACCAATTAACAGAATCACATAATGACAACAAATGTGTATTGGAAAAATAAAGAATTCCTTTAATTTGAATAACAACATAACATCAATGTGGAGACAATATGACAATCATATCAATTACCTAACTCTTCTTATTGATCCAATGATTACCACCAAGTTACTATAATCAATTAAGAGAGTTTTAATTCCTTCACAAAAACCAATTAACTTGATTACACAATAACAACAAGTGTGTCTTGATGAAATTGAAATATCAACTTGGATATACAACTTAAAATAATAGAGAACTAGTAATGTGGAGACAAACAGATAATTTCTTCAAATCAACAAACAATGGACACCAATATTGAACCATACAAAATTAAAGATCTTCCATTCATTTCAGCCAAAATTTATGCATGCATCATGGTCCATACAATAAAATCTATATGATAAAAATTCTGAAAGTATTTCTTGTATATCTCCTATATTCTTCCTATGTGCTCTTATCCTCTAATCATTACATATCAACCTTATATACCAATGTTTTGAAGAGGACACACCTCTTCATATATGTCTTTAGAAATTAAGAACATTAAACATTAACAAATTAAGCTCTAGTGAGCCATAAATGAAATTTTGTTATGTGATCTAAATAATCTTGTCTCAAATGTCTATCAACATCTTTTCAGGCATTCCTTGTAGCTATCTCCATGATCACTATTTTCTCCAAATTCTCACATGTCTTTTCCATAGTTGATTTCTCACTCTTGGCTACTTCCAAGGCTTCATGCAATATCAACTTGCATTCCTTTATCCATTTGTTCCAGTATTTCAATTCTCCATCATTTATAAATAGTGTAGGCACCCCTTTTTTGTAGCATTAGTTAATCCCTTTGCATCTCCTTGAAGCTCCTGATAGTAACCTTGGTGCTTTCTCATGATATCCTTAGCAGCAGTGATGACTCCATTGTCAGAAGTATCTTTCTTTTGTATTTCCTATATTTTTTCCTAAATTTAGTCATTTATCCTTTTATGCTTCTAGATTGTAGTATAACTCTTAGAATATGTCCCCCAAAACTTGTTCATCCAAACCATCAAGTTGGTGTTCCTTTTCTGGAATGTTGCAGAGAGTGCATCAAATCTAGCTTTTCTCACTTGACCTTGTATATTTGATTCTTCACTCTTATCCTTGGATTGGGAACCTTATCCTTGAGTTAGTAATTTGGTAGGTCCCTTCAGTGTACCCTTGACCATGACCTTCAGGGAATCATTTTCTTTAAGGATATTCTCATTATTCATTTTTTACATATCTCTTTCCTTGATCAATATATGATTTTTTACTTTATTTAATTTAGAAAAAATTATGCCAATATCAGCAGTAGCCATAGGATTAGTTTCTCCTACCTTCAATGGATTTAAATGGCCAAATTCCTTCTTAGTGTCAATGATCACAAATTTCTTGTGTGGAGGATATAGGGCCCAAATCATGAGAGAATTATCATCACGGTTATAGTTTAATCCTATATATACTTTTGTAACTCCTTTTGGACTTAGCTCATGCGTAGCATCACTATTATACAAGAAACTATCAAAAACAAGAGCTGAGGTCAAATCCAACTAGGGAAAATCATCACACCAGATTCCTCTAACAATTTCCTCCCTTTCTCTGGAGTCATATGCTTCATCTCATTTTCCACATCTAATTTCAAAATTTTCAACAATTGGGCTTCATTACTTGGTGTAACATCAATTATAGACTCCCTTATTGATTTCCACTTTTATTCTTATAAAAATAATCTAAATTCAGAAGACTTTACAAATTCATCATCAAAAACAAAAGACTTACATGCTAAATGCCTAGTATCTACATAAGATGTTTCATCAACTTCTTGCTCTCTATTGGGTGGTTGATACTCCTCTATATTCTCAATTTAGAGATTTTATCCATTTGACCTTGATTTTCCCTTTCCCCAACAAACTCTTCACTTTTAGAAGATAGCATTTATTCCTCTTCTATTTCCTTCATTGTTTTCTCTATCTTCCTGATATATTCATCAATGGCCAATTTTGCTTCCCTCTCATTGTGTGGGTAGGGTATGTGAGCATATCCACCCAAGTTTACTTTCTTTCTAACAAAATCAATGTATACTTCAGGATCAAATACTTTTCTTGGTCGAGCCTTCTTTTAATTGAAATGAGACAACTTATTCAAGATTAAATCACACCCTTCCTTAGATAACATAGTAAAGTCACCAAAACGCAAAGTACTTGGCATGAATGATTGTTTCTCATAAGAACTCAAATTCATAACACTTGAATAGTCCATTTTTCTAACAATTTCCAAATATGCAATTCTATCTGGTACTATTTTTGCAAGAAGAAAAGGTGTATCCTCAAAAACATACACCCTAATCATGGTGGCATCAATATAATAGTACCAATTATTGGCATATGGGTTACTTGATGGCATGTGGCTTCTAGTGTTGTCATTGATGGTAACCTAAGTCATCCTTCTGGTTTGCAAACAATATTTATCCATACCGGCAAGATAAGTAAAGATCGGTATTTTACCGATAGAGTATGAAGAATAGGGTATCCAGTCAGCATATCGATCTATACCCCTCACCGAATCATCATTTTGAGTTGTGGATCTCTGAGAGAATTTGTTAAGAATCTATACTATATTTTTGTTAGTTTTTGTGATGCTGCATTGATCAGTGTATGAGTTAGGAGATCCGATTGGATGCTTTGGCAAGATGTTTTCTATTTATTTGCTCATTGTGGCCGACCTAGTGAATGTTGCATGTCACAGATGTATAAGGAGTAATTATTTTATTTTTTATTATGTTGTTTTTTTTTTGGGTCCTATCTATGTCTTAGCCAACTTGTGTGGGTGCACATTAAATTTAATTTGTGATCTGAGTTGGCCATTGAAGGATATTTCATGTTTTGTTAAAGCTGACTTGAAGTGATGAAATCTTTGTTAGCAGATATGTATATGAGATCAATAATTCATTATGGAGTGGTGAAGCAAGTGTGAAAGTGTGCAAATGTGTGTGAAGAGAAGATCAGATTTATGTGCAAATATTAGAAAGGTGATTGAGCGATCTATGCATAGTTTTAGAAGGGAATAAAAATAGAGAAAAGCATACCAGAGTAGAGCAAAAATTTAGAATAAGTCAAAAGGGTTGAAGATTATCTATTGAACTTCATTGGAACTAAATCCATGCATTTGGAGATGCTATCCTCTCAGTTCAACTTTTTGTTGTAATCATAAACATTTTGTAAGGTAGTGATCCTTCCTTATTTTGTGTAATAACCCTCCTAGTTGCTAGTTGGACTCAGTAGTGTTATGTTTTGTTTTGATGCTCAAATACTATGATGATACTGTTATTGTTTGATGTGGTTAGTCAGATAGTATGATGATACTATTATTGATTGATATGGTTAGTGGATGCTTGATGATGTTGTTATTTCATTTTGGACATGATTACTTTATATGACATTATGGTTGATTATATATCAGTTGATTTTATGAATTGTGATATGATGCAATGATTTAATTTAATATGTTATGAGATGATTGTTAGTTAGAAAGGTAATTCATTGATTATGCTATAATTGTTAGATTAGGGTGACAAAGGACAATATAGCATCACTCGTTTGTGAGTTCCCTGCTATGTTGTGATTCCTTCTCACAATGCAGTATTTGATTTAATGCTTTGATATATATGTATATATGCACATGTACACAACTTCATTTGTATGCAGGACTACAGGTACAAGTATCGATTCCACCTGCTTCGGCAGGACAGGGCGAGCACCAGATAACCCAATGGATAAATGTTGATACAGAGGTGATGATGAAGTCCTCCCGTTCCATGATGTCAGGTCGTCTCATTTGTTAGTATAGTTGATTTTGTGTAATTGTCGTCTTTGTCTGTTGTGTTTGTGTTTTGTCTTATTTTTATGAGGGCATTTATAATTATGATTTATCTTAATGATTGAAATAGATTATTTATTTTAATGCTGGATTATATTGTAATTAAATATTTAATTATTTTAATTATTTTTGAAAATCAGATATTGCAATTTAATTATTAATTAAATATTAAATATGCTTAATTATTTTAATTAATTAAATTGGTGGTGGATAATTATGTGAATAATTTATTTAAGATAAATATGTAATGTGAGGTGCAAGAAAAGTTGAAAAACAAGAATTAAAGCAATAAAATAAATAAAAGAATTAAAAAGACAGTGTGAGCCAATAGGGTTTGAGAGTTGGAAAAAAAGCTTGTTTTAAAGAATTGATTTTCCTTTTTAATTGGGGGGATTTTTGGAGAGCTTGGAGGAGTTGAGGAATATATTTTATTTAATCATGAATTTTTGAGAAGCTCACACACACACAGAAGAACAGAAAGCTGAAGTGCTCCAGGGATTGTTGAGTTCGTTCTAGACTACGGATTGGAATCAGATTCGAGGGCATCTTCAAATTTGCATTGGACTCCAGGTTCCTCTCGTAGTTTTTCTTCTCGTACCTTTTCTATTATCTGTCTGTTTCTGAAAAGAAAAATAGAGTTTAGTAAAAATAATTTTTGTAAATATAGAGAACTTCTGTTGAAAACTGAAAACTAGGGCAAATTATTAGACTAGAAAACAAAGAAAATCATTGTTATTATACTGTTTCCAATCTCTCAAATCCAAAACCTTGGTCTTCTGAAATACTTAGTTTATCATCAGGAGGATTTTGAAAAGATAATTTTTGTAGAGAATAATAAATTTTGAAGTTTTATTATTATGTTTATAGGTATAATGGATCTATGTTATTTCTTGTATGTTCCTCTGTTTTTCTTAACATTTAGGAAAATCTGTATCTCTGTCTGATTTCTGTCTCTGTTTTAAATATTTTTATGAAAAATATATATATATATATATACATATATATATATATATATATATATATATATATATATATATATATATATATATATATATATATATATATATATATATATATATATATATATATTTGTATATATATATATATGTGCAGTTTTTATTATTATGTTATTCTGCAACTGCGTCGGCCGTACGCCATATTTTTATGGAAGAGAGAACAAATTTTAAATTCTTTTCGAAATCCGTTATTGGCCGAGTTTCCCTGTTTTCATATTGTGAAAGGAATTGAAATATATGTATTTTTTTTGTGAAGGGCAGGGAGGGACGGCATTAGCCGTAGCCCTCTCCCCGTACCTTCCCCCTTGGGTCGCCCCGTGGCTGCCACAGCAGTCTTGACGACTGTTGTGTGCAGCAGTCATCATGACTGCTGTACGCAGTCAGTAGCCTACGGCTACAACCTTTCCTTTTTGTGGCCAAAAGGCCTTTGTTTGTTTAGAGTTTGTTTAATTTTTTATTTTTTTTTTAAATTATTTTATTTTAATTATTATTGTTTGTTATTTATATTATATTATATATATATATTATATAATTCTAATTTTTTTTATTTTTTTTATTAAATATAATAATTATAATTCTTTGTATTCAAAATGAAACTATGATGATTTTAATTAAAATATTCTTTTAGTTATAATGGAATTTTTTTTAGTATTATTTTTTTTAAAAAGGTCTATTTGCATTTTAATAAAATAAAGTTGGTTGAGCAAATATAATAATCAAGAATTTATTTATTTTATTATTATTTGTTGTTGTGGGATTTTATCAAGAAAATAATCTTTCGTTTTACTTAGTGATTGGAACCGGGCACTCTTTGTGATTGACTTAAGTTTGTTTTATGTTATATGTTTTCCGTAATGGTTATTGGTTAGTGTTGAACCCAATTAGGGTTAGGGTGAACCTTAGTTCCATAGGCATGTGTTAGTCTTTGAATGCTATTCTTTTGTTGGATTAACTCTTGAAGTTGATATTTGTTGACTTATGTTTGGAAGGGTTGTATGGGATTGTAGTGCTTTGGTTTTGGATTATCGGGAGATGAGGAATGCCTCGAATGGTTGGTCTTGAGATTTCTGCTTTATATGTGTTCGTTCAACCCTTGCCTACATGAGTTATGTTAGGGGTCATAGTAGGGAGAGTGGCTCTTCGTGGGCGCCGGCGCCTCAGGATGAGGAAGGGCCAGGATAACCCATGAATGAGTAAGCTAAACAAGTGATAACCTAAACAATAGAATTAGGGGGTTGGGTAGTTTAAAAACACAAGATAATAAAACTTTGGATTCCTCGACTATGCACTAGGGCTACCCTAGACTAGTGATAGACTGAGAAGGCCGTGGTCGGCATAGTCAGAGTCTCGTCTTCATGAGAGACTATTGGCTCCGCATCAGCTACCCTATGGTGCCGGCGCCTCAGTTAGGAGGAAGGGCCAGGAGATCCATAGATGGGTGTCGGCGCCTCAGTTGGAGGAAGGGCCAGGAGAATCCCATGAGAGCTATGCGATGACACTCTCCACTTGACACCCTGGTGCTTTGTTGTTGTTGCCTCTGGATGTTATCTCTTTGTGATGTATCTTTGAACTCTTGTGAATTTGATTTATGATTGTTAAGTGATAGTACTTCATGTTATTGTGATGAGTTTATTGGTTCTAACTTGTCTTGTGATCTGTGAACGTTATTGGTTGTTCATCGTATGCTTTGAAGTTGTATTTGATTATATCATATTGTGTTTGAGTCGGTTGTCATTCATGGTCGGGTTCACTTCCTCATCATCTCTGAGCACGGGGGGTGAGTTACTTGTAATTCACATGGTTGGGTGGAACGTGCTCCGCACCCGTTGGGTTCCCCATCAGCGTCTTGTCTTCTCAGCTTTCCACAGTGCAGATGTTCCAGTGTTCAGTTGTACTTCATGTTCATTATTCTTGTATCAATCCCCATGTTGGGAAATTCAATGTAATTCATGTATCAAAGAAAATTGTAATGTAATATTATTTCAATGATGTAATAGTTAGGTTTGATTTGGATCTTGTTAAAAGATTTATCATGGATGTAATTATGCGATGTCATACTCGCATCATGGCTATCAGTTGTATCATTGTATATGGGTTTCGTAAATTAAATGGTTATGTTATATTCTTTGTCTTTATTTTGTTTAGTGGTTGCAATGTAACCTCGCGTGCCCCAGAGAACCAAGTGTATTAATGTTATGTGATATGCTATGTGATTTTGGTTTAATGTTGTTACATGTTACTTTTATTATTTAAAAAAAAAAATTATTCGCATATTGTGTGTGTTCTCTGGGGTTTGCACGACAGGCGTTACAACTTGGTATCAGAGCCAAGGTTGCAAATGCTAGGGTCTTGGGTAGTGTAGTCCATTAGGTTACCGTTTGTGAAACTCTTGTGCTCATGTCGTACTTTATCTTGTGGCACAGAACTATGCCTCGAGGTAGAGGACGTGGCCGTGCAAGAGGCCGTGGTGCCGGACATGGAGCAAACTGGTGAAGCCCCTCAGTTCCTAGTTCCCATGGCTCTGAGCATGAGGAACAGCAGAGTCTTCATAGCATTCCATCAGGTGGCTAGAATCCAGCACAGCCAGGTCTAGACGGTCAGTTACAGCATATTCTTGGAGAGATCCTTGACCGATTAGGACCCAAGCCAGATGAGGTGCACTAGGTGGAGAGGGAGAGAGAGAGGTCTCCGAGACGCAGGGATACAGATGTGGTTCCAGATGTAGTCATAGCAGGCCATATGAGAGATCTGATGAGGGCATACCCTCCTACTTTTGATGGTTCTGGAGGAGGTCTTGAGGTTGAGACCTGGTTAATTGACTTAGACCGTTGCTTTGCCATGCACCCCTACGGTAGCAATACCAAGGCTCGGTGCGCAGTGATGCACTTGCAAGGCTTCACGTCTACTTGGTGGCGCCTTGAGGAACATAAACTGCATCTTGATCTCAGTATGGTTACTTGGGAGTTGTTCCTAGACAAGTTCAGAGCTCGTTTCCTCTCAGACCACTGGAGGCAACGCAGGGCTGATGAGTTTCACGATCTCAAGCAGTTGTCTATGTCAGTGGAGCAGTATGAAAGGCACTTCTATGAGTTGAAGCAGTATGCAGGGATTAGCCACGATGACGGCATGTTAGTGTAGCATTTTGTTCGGGGCTTAAATGCGCGCATCAGTGGTGGTGTATGAGTCTTCGAGCCGAAGACGATGGAGATGGCAGTGGAGAAGGCTCGCTTAGTGGAGGAGAATTTGGCCATGGCTTTGGGTGGTCACATCGAAGTACAGATTGGTAGCAAGCCCACACCTAGTTATGTTGCTCATGGAGGGCAGTCATAGGGAGCAGGATCTTCCAGGAACAGGTACCCACCCTCGAAAGGGGGTTATCAGCAGCAGCAGCCTCAACAGCAGTAGTCAAAATAGAAAAACAATCAATCTGAGCAGGGTGGCAATTCTCAGTTTCGCAGGGATCGGAACAGGAACCGGATTCGTCAGGAACGTTTTGTACAGCCTGCACCTAGTTTCCAGTCAGCACCGAGTCATGGGAGTTTTCAGCAGTCAAATGCTCCATCAGGGGGCAGAGGTTTTGGCAGAGGCACGGGGTGTTTCTCTTGTGGATAGCCGGGGCATATTGCTAGGATGTGTCCTCAGAAGAACACCTCTGGTTTTAATCAGAGGCCAGCAGCATCAGAGCCGACAGTAGGTGATGTAGGGAGATCTCATCGTGTGTTTGCTTCAGTGGATAATCGTCAGGCAGTTCATCAGAACACTGTTGTTGAGGCATCAGGTCTGTTGAATAATTCTAGCATTTCTATACTTTTTGATTCTGGTGCTTCTGATTCCTTTATATCACCTTTAGTAGTTGAGCGATGTGGTTTGGTGGCAATTAGCCAAGGCGTAAAATGGCATGTTGAATTAGCATCAGGGTCAAGGGTTGTGGTAGAGAAACTTGTGCAGGATTGTAATCTGTGTATAGGTGAAATGTCAACTAAGGTGGACCTCAGAATCTTGCCACTCGGTTCTTATGATATTGTCTTAGGCATGGACTGGTTGAGTGCACATCGTGCTATGATTGACTGCCGACGAAAGGCAGTAAGGTGCACTGATGACTCTGGTAAGGAGGTGGAGATCTTGGGTATTCAGAGGCCCATCTCATTACGTATGATCTCTGCCATGCAGCTCAAAAGGCATTTCCGTCAGGGTTGTCAGCTCTTTGCAGTATCTGTGAGTGATTTGGAATCTGAGGATAGTCAGGGGTTGTCATTGGATGATTACCCCCTTCTTAAGGGTTTTTCTGATGTGTTTCCAGAGGAGATTCCTGGTATGCCGCCTAAGCGAGATGTGGATTTTCGGATTGATCTGGTACCTGGAGCCGAGCCCATATCTCGAGCTCCATATCGGATGACAACAAAGGAACTACAGGAACTCCGTCTTCAGTTGGAATAATTGTTGGCCAAGGGCTTTATCCGCCCAAGTGTTTCTCCTTGGGGAGCACCTGTGATATTTGTGAAAAAGAAGGATGGTTCTCTTCGCTTGTGTATTGACTACAGACAGTTGAATAAGGTAACAGTGAAGAATCGATATCCATTGCCCAGGATTGACGATCTCTTCGATCAGATAAAAGGGGAAAAGGTGTTCTCTAAGATTGATCTCAAATTGGGATACCACCAGTTGAAGATTGCAGATGCAGATATTCACAAAACAACATTTCGAACTCGATACGGACATTACGAGTTCACTGTGATGCCTTTCGGGTTAACGAATGCACCTTCAGTCTTTATGAGTCTAATGAATGGAGTCTTCCGTACATACTTGGATAAATTCATTCTAGTGTTTCTCGATGACATCCTGATCTATTCTAGATCGATGGAGGAACATGAAGAACATCTAAAGCAGGTATTGCAGTGCTAAGGGATAATCAGTTGTTTGCTAATCTCAAAAAGTGTGACTTTTATAAGACTGAAGTTCAGTACTTGGGCCATGTGATTTCCGGTGAGGGGATTTCAGTTGATCCTACAAAGATTCAGGCCATTGTGGATTGGCCCGCACCCACAAATGTCTCAAAGATTCGCAGCTTCATGGGACTTGCAGGATATTATAGGCGGTTTGTTCAGGGGTTTTCTTGGTTGGCTCATCCTATCACCTCTTTGTAGAGGAAGGGAAAGAAATTTCTTAGTCCGATCAATGTCAGTTAGCTTTCTAGACTCTGAAGGATAAGTTGACTAGTGCTCCAATCTTAGCAGTTCCTGATCCGGCAGGTGATTTTGTTGTATGTACAGATGCCTCCTTGGAAGGTTTGGGGGCTGTGTTGATGCAGGAAGGTCGAGTGATTGCTTATCAGTCATGGAAACTGAAGGACCATGAACTTAATTACCCCACTCACGATTTGGAGTTGGCCGCAGTTGTGCATGCCTTGGTGAGGTGGAGGCACTTTCTCCTTGGGCATCGGTTCGAGTTGCATACAAACCACCGTAGTCTACAGTACATCTTCACGCAGCCGAACTTGAATGCAAGACAGAGAAGGTGGATGGAATTTTTGTGTGAGTACGACTTTGAGGTGAAATATATTCAGGGTAAGGAGAATGTTGTAGCAGATGCTTTGAGCAGACGCAGGCATGAGTTATCCGCTTTGACTCTTGAGGTTGATTTGAAGAGTCAGATTGTTGTAGCTCTTTCTTCTGATGATTGGTATCAGGTAGTGAAGACAAAGATTGAGTCGGGTAGAGCTTTGGAAGGAAAATTTGCAGGCTACTCTTTAGATTCGGATGGTGTTTTGCGCTATGCAGGTCGTATGTATGTACCTCCTGCAGAGGGTCTTCGTACCCTTATCTTGGCAGAAGCTCATAGAGCTCCTTATTCGGCACACCCAGGAGTTAAGAAGATGTACGCTGATCTTCGTGCATTATATTTTTGGGTAGGATTGAAGCGTGACATTGCGGATTTTGTGGCTAGGTGTCTCGAGTGTCAGAGAGTGAAGGCTGAGCATCATCATCCAGCAGGCCTGTTGCAGCTGCATCTTGTTCCAGAGTGGAAGTGGGACATCATTTCTGTGGATTTTATAGTCGGGTTGCCTACGTCTTCCAGGCGACACGACGCTATCATGGTCACTGTTGACAGGTTGACCAAGGTAGCCCATTTATCTCCTATTTGATCTTCATATACTGCTTCAGTGGTGGCTAGGGTGTTCATGGAGGATATTGTTAGACTACATGGGATACCGCGTAGGATTATTTTCGACAGAGATCTGGTATTCACTTCTACATTATGGACATCCCTTCAGCGGTCCTTAGGGACTAAGTTGAATTTTAGTTCTGCCTACCATCCTGAGATAGATGGTCAGACTGAGAGAGTTAATTAGGTGCTTGAGGATATGCTTCATATGTATGTCATGGACCAGCAGTCTCGTTGGGAAGACTACCTACATTTGGTTGAGTTTGCCTATAATAATGGCTATCATAGTTCGATTGGCATGGCTCCATTTCAGGCTTTGTATGGTCATCCTTGTCGTACCCCTTTGAGTTGGGATCGATTAGAGGATAGGGTTCTTCTTGGACCTGAGATGCTTCGTGACATGGAGCAACAGGTAGCTCGCATCCGAGAGCATCTGGTAGCAGCTCAAGATAGGCAGAAGAAATTTGCTGATGCACACAGGGTAGATCGACAGTTTGCTATAGGAGATCGAGTGTTTCTACGAGTTCGTCCTCGGAAGAGCCCTATTCGTTATGGAAAGGGTTCTAAGCTTGCACCCTGTTTCGTGGGTCCGTTTGAGGTGTTGGAGCGTATTGGTCCTGTTGCCTATCGCCTGGCATTACCACCTAGTCTGTCGCGGATTCACGATGTCTTTCATGTATTTGTTCTTAGGCCTTACTTTCTGGATGTTACTCATGTTCTTGATTGGAATGCTCTACAGGTCGAGGACGAGCAACTAGCTCTAGAGCCTGTGGCCGTGGTGTAGCACAGGAGGCTTGTACTCAGAGGCAAGGATATTGAGCAGGTGAGGGTCCAGTGGGATCCCAATGATGAGGCTTCAGCGACTTGGGAGGATGCTTCCCGTATGCGAGAATCCTACCCATACTTGTTTTCTGGCTTACAGGAGTAAGCCGCATTTAAGGGGGGGAGGATGTAATAACCCTCCTGGTTGCTAGTTGGACTCAGTAGTGTTATGTTTTGTTTTGATGCTCAGATACTATGATGATACTGTTATTGTTTGATGTGGTTAGTCAGATACTACGATGATACTGTTATTGATTGATATGGTTAGTGGATGCTTGATGATGTTGTTATTTCATTTTGGACATGATTACTTTATATGACATTATGGTTGATTATATATCAGTTGATTTTATGAATTATGATATGATGCAATGATTTAATTTAATATGTTATGAGATGATTGTTAGTTAGAAAGGTAATTCATTGATTATGCTATAATTGTTAGATTAGGGTGACGAAGGACAATATAGCATCACTCGTTCGCGAGTTCCCTGCTATGTTGTGATTCCTTCTCACAATGCAGTATTTGATTTAATGCTTTGATATATATGTATATATGCACATGTACACAACTTCGTTTGTATGCAGGACTGCAGGTACAAGTCTCGATTCCACCTGCTTCGGCAGGATAGGGCGAGCACCAGATAACCCAATGGATAAATGTTGATACAGAGGTGACGATGAAGTCCTCCCATTCCATGATGTCAGGTCTTCTCATTTGTTAGTATAGTTGATTTTGTGTAAGTGTCGTCTTTGTCTGTTGTGTTTGTGTTTTGTCTTATTTTTATGAGGGCATTTATAATTATGATTTATCTTAATGATTGAAATAGATTATTTATTTTAATGCTGGATTATATTGTAATTAAATATTTAATTATTTTAATTATTTTTGAAAATCAGATATTGCAATTTAATTATTAATTAAATATTAAATATGCTTAATTATTTTAATTAATTAAATTGGTGGTGGATAATTATGTGAATAATTTATTTAAAATAAATATGTAATGTGAGGTGCAAGAAAAGTTGAAAAACAAGAATTAAAGCAATAAAATAAATAAAATAATTAAAAAGACAGTGTGAGCCAATAGGGTTTGAGAGTTGGAAAAAAAGCTTGTTTTAAAGAATTGATTTTCCTTTTTAATTGGGGGGATTTTTGGAGAGCTTGGAGGAGTTGAGGAATATATTTTATTTAATCATGAATTTTTGAGAAGCTCACACACACACAGAAGAACAGAAAGCTGAAGTGCTCCAGGGATTGTTGAGTTCATTCTGGACTACGGATTGGAATCAGATTCGAGGGAATCTTCAAATTTGCATTGGACTCCAGGTTCCTCTCGTAGTTTTTTTTCTCGTACCTTTTCTATTATCTGTCTGTTTCTGAAAAGAAAAATAGAGTTTAGTAAAAATAATTTTTGTAAATATAGAGAACTTCTGTTGAAAACTGAAAACTAGGGCAAATTATTAGACTAGAAAATAAAGAAAATCATTGTTATTATACTGTTTCCAATCTGTCAAATCCAAAACCTTGGTCTTCTGAAATACTTAGTTTATCATCAGGAGGATTTTGAAAAGATAATTTTTGTAGAGAATAATAAATTTTGAAGTTTTATTATTATGTTTATAGGTATAATGGATCTATGTTATTTCTTGTATGTTCCTCTATTTTTCTTAACATTTAGGAAAATCTGTATCTCTGTCTGATATCTGTCTCTGTTTTAAATATTTTTATGAAAATTATATATATATATATATACATATATATATATATATATATATATATATCTGTATATATATATATATATGTGCATTTTTTATTATTATGTTATTCTGTAACTACGTCGGCCGTACGCCATATTTTTATGGAAGAGAGAACAAATTTTAAATTCTTTTCAAAATCCATTATTGGCTGAGTTTCCCTATTTTCATATTGTGAAAGGAATTTAAATATATGTATTTTTTTTGTGAAGGGCAGGGAGGGACGGCATTAGCCATAGCCCTCTCCTCGTACCTTCCCCCTTGGGTCGCCCCGTGGCTGCCACAGCAGTCCTGACGACTGCTGTGCGCAGCAGTCATAATGACTGTTGTGCGCAGTCAGTAGCCTACGGCTACAGCCTTTCCTTTTTGTGGCCGAAAGGCCTTTGTTTGTTTAGAGTTTGTTTAATTTATTTTATTTTTTAAATTATTTTATTTTAATTATTATTGTTTGTTATTTATATTATATATATATATATTATATAATTCTAATTTGTTTTATTTTTTTATTAAATATAATAATTATAATTCTTTGTATTCAAAATGAAACTATGATGATTTTAATTAAAATATTCTTTTAGTTATAATGGAAATTTTTTTAGTATTATTTTTTTTTAAAAGGTCTATTTGCATTTTAATAAAATAAAGTTGGTTGAGCAAATATTATAATCAAGAATTTATTTATTTTATTATTATTTGTTGTTGTGGGATTTTATCGAGAAAATAATCTTTCGTTTTACTTGGTGATTGGAACCGGGCACTCTTTGTGATTGACTTAAGTTTGTTTTATGTTATATGTTTTCCGTAATGGTTATTGGTTAGTGTTGAACCCAATTAGGGTTAGGGTGAACCTTAGTTCTAGAGGCATGTGTTAGTCTTTGAATGTTATTCTTGTGTTGGATTAACTCTTGAAGTTGATATTTGTTGCCTTATGTTTGGAAGGGTTGTATGGGATTGTAGTGCTTTGGTTTTGGATTATCGCGAGATGAGGAATGCCTCGAATGGTTGGTCTTGAGATTTATGCTTTATATGTGTTGGTTCAACCCTTGCCTACATGATTTATGTTAGGGGTCATAGTAGGGAGAGTGGCTCTTCGTGGGCGCCGGCGCCTCAGGATGAGGAAGGGCCAGGATAACCCATGAATGAGTAAGCTAAAAAAGTGATAACCTAAACAATAGAATTAAGGGGTTGGGTAGTTTAAAAACACAAGATAATAAAACTTAGGATTCCTTGACTATGCACTAGGGCTACCCTAGACTAGTGATAGACTAAGAAGGCCGTGGTCGGCATAGTCAGAGTCTCGTCTTCATGAGAGACTATTGGCTCCGCATCAGCTACCCTATGGTGCCGACACCTCAGTTAGGAGGAAGGGCCAGGAGATCCATAGATGGGTGCCGGTGCCTCAGTTGGAGGAAGGGCCAGGAGAATCCCATGAGAGCTATGCGATGACACTCTCCACTTGACACCCTGGTGCTTTGTTGTTGTTGCCTCTGGATGTTATCTCTTTGTGATGTATCTTTGAACTCTTGTGAATTTGATTTATGATTGTTAAGTGATACTACTTCATGTTATTGTGATGAGTTTATTGGTTCTAACTTGTCTTGTGATCTGTGAACGTTATTGGTTGTTCATCATATGCTTTGAAGTTGTATTTGATTATATCATATTGTGTTTGAGTCGGTTGTCATTCATGGTCGGGTTCACTTCCTCGTCACCTCTGAGCATGGGGGGTGAGTTACTTGTAATTCACATGGTTGGGTGGAACGTGCTCCGCACCCGTTGGGTTCCCCATCAGCGTCTTGTCTTCTCAGCTTTCCACAGTGTAGATGTTCCAGTGTTCAGTTGTACTTCATGTTCATTATTCTTGTATCAATCCCCATGTTGGGAAATTCAATGTAATTCATGTATCAAAGAAAATTGTAATGTAATATTATTTCAATGATGTAATAGTTAGGTTTGATTTGGATCTTGTTAAAAGATTTATCATGGATGTAATTATGCGATTTTGTCATACTCGCATCATGGCTATCATTTGTATCATTGTATATGGGTTTCGTAAATTAAATGGTTATGTTATATTCTTTGTCTTTATTTTGTTTAGTGGTTGCAATGTAACCTCGCGTGCCCCAGAGAACCAAGTGTATTAATGTTATGTGATATGCTATGTGATTTTGGTTTAATGTTGTTACATGTTACTTTTATTATTTAAAAAAAAAAAAATTATTCGCATATTGTGTGTGTTCTCTGGGGTTTGCACGACAGGCGTTACATTTTGAGCAGTGAGCTCTAGGTAGTGTGCTTGAATACATGTGCATTCTCTTTTATTCATACTTTTAATAGAGTATAATTGTGCATTAATCTCAACTATGGTATTTCCCCTAACAGGTTTTCCACATAAAAATATTGGTGTTATGATGCTTTCATTATCTTGTTCATGTGCTTTCATCTTTATTTTTGTTTATGTGTTGTAAATGGTTTAACGTCTAGATTTAAAGTTTAAATTTTTTCAACACTGATTCACCCCCCTCTTAGTGTTCCCTAAGTCCAAAAATTGGTATCATAGCCAAGTTCCTTTGTAGAATTTTAACAACTTGAGGTGGATCTTGAATTGCAATGGACTCTAGTGGTCTTCAACAACAACTTATGGTAGTACTCAATGATCTTGATCAAGCTAAAGTAGAAGTTGTGGAATTAAATGAAAATATTGTGGATGCTAAGAAATTATTTCAATCATTGAAGGATAAAATCAATGAGTCAAGAGAAAATAGGAAGGAACTTTGTCATCAGCTAAAGCGGAAAGAAAATAAAATATTGGAATATGTTCACCTGAATTTGACCCTAAAAGAGATAACTGGAGAATGTGAAAAGATTGCTAGGGACAATGCTACTCTGAAGCTTCAAATGGAATCTCTAGCAATGAAGCTAACTAAAGATATTGAAGAAAGGAAGAAGAATGAGGAGAATTTTGCACAATCTTTAAAAGAAAAATATGAAGAATGTAGCAGAGTAGAAAGTGGATTCATTCAGATGGAGATTGAACTACATCAATCCAGAAATAATGAACAAGATCTTGAAAGATAGATAGCTATTCTTCGAGATGAACTCACTACTACAAATGAGTACAAGGAGAAGTTTAGAACTAGTTATGCTAAGCTTGATGAGCTGACTAAAGGATAGAAGGATGCAAATGATAAGTGAGGTCTTGGATATGAGAAGGAACAAAGCTTCAGATTTGAACATAGGGATTCCAAACAAAGAAATCAGATGAACAAAGGAAAAAGGTATTTGATAAGACAACCCAATGCTCATAAGTTCAATGGTTACTACTTTTCTTGCAATAAATTTGGTCATATGGCTTCTCAGTGTAGACATAAAATAAATTCAAGAAGTCCATCATTTCCCGGTCATTTTTTTAGTTGTAATAAGTTTCATCATAAGTCAATTGATGCAAAAACATGCATTTCAGTGTAAGGAATGTTAAATGCTATACCTATGGAAAATATGGGCATATTGATAATTAGTGCAGATCAAAGGGAAATCAATGGAATTAAATGTCTAGGAAAAGAAATACGGTGTGTTACAATTGCAATATATTTGGTCACATTGCAAGATTTTGCAAAAACAGAAACATGGATAGAAGAGGTCTGGTATACTAGGGAAAAATCTCACAAAAAGATGAAAAACGAAAAGGGAAAGTGATTGTGGAAGAAATTAGAGATCAAATGAAGAAAACATGGGTAAGGAAGAGTGACTCTGACGAAGGAAATAAGCCTGTACCTTAAGCAGCCTTTGCTAATTCCTCTAAAAAATTGATCTTAGGACATTGGCCTAGGGGGAGTCTTTCAAGAAAAATACTTTGTTCCCCTATCAGTAGTTGGCACCAAAATGCAAAAAATTGTCAATAGCTATGATAAAAATTTGTAAATGCATCAGTGATCACCTATGCAGAAGCATGACAAGTAGAAGGTCCATAGAATTTTTTTTCTTTTGCTATTTGAGAAAACAAAGTACTTTAAACTGCTAGGGAAAAATATTTAATGTGGTGAAAAGGTTAGCAGCGTTAATTTATAAAAGGGTATTTGTAACCCTCATTTGTCACCTTGCATTGAAGAAGAACTGAAGGAGAGTCTCTGTAAGAAAAATTTTTAGGAGTAAAGAAAATTCGGTGGTGAATTCATCAGGTATCTCAATTTCTTGTAGAATTTCAAAATTTTGTGCTCGATAGAAAAACTTGTTCTATATAGAAAGAAAAATGAAACAAATAAAAGGAATAGTGAATTTGGATGAGTATAGCAGTGGAAAGATTAGGGTTGTGAGAAATTTGTTGCCAGCTGGTGAATTGAAGTGGCTTGAAGGTACAAAACATAAAAGTTTGGACATTTAGAATGAGTTTCCTTAGTTCATTAAAGTGGAAGTGGTTTGGTTTATCCTAAATAGATTGAATGAGGACATGCTAACCTTGGATAAACCCTATCTTACTTCAAAGGACGTAATTAGAAATTTAACTAGTCTATGCAATGTTGGGGATATTTCGAAAAAGAAGTTGATTCAGAACAAGGAAGTTGAAACCCTAACCGAAGTGACAGGACATCAAAGGGCTCTAGTAATTTCAACAATCAAAGATCCAATAACAAGGTACATTCCACATGGGATTTTATACAAAATTTTCATCATAAATAGGGAAGGTGCAACTTTGGCAGGCACAATTTATATCACTCAAAAAATGATAATGGAAGATGAAGACTTTGATTTGTGTGGATTTTTTAAGGATCAATTGATGGAAAATGTGCAATTGATGAATGATGTTGATTACTCATTCAAGTTTGGTACTTTGATCATATGTATCATGATGTATTTTCTGAACTGCTTTCCTAAGAATGATAATGTGGTATGGAAGGAAAATGAACCAGTTTGTGAGAAAATTTTTGAACATTGTAATGCTTTGGGAAAATGTGAGCAAGTATATGCAAATTTATTTATAGAATTTCTAGGGAAGTTTGGAGAAGTCAACATTATCCATCTGATAAAAATGCTTGAAGTTGGATCATCTTCTGGTAAAATAGAAAGAAAGCAAAAAAGGGGTCTAGAGTTTGTTGATGACATCCCTCTAGCACATAAGTCTCCAAAATATGAAGTAAAAGGCAAAGGATAGATAATTGTGGATATACCAGATGAAGACTTTGATGAGTACATTCCTAGGGATGAACTGGAATCAGTTGAACCAGATGTAATAATAGTAGAAGGAAGCAATGAAGAAGGTTCTTTACTCAAACCAAAGATATTATAGATCATTCATGAGGAAGACAGAATGCAGAAGATTACTGACATATGGTTAGATGGACCCTCATATGAGCAGGACCTAATTGAGAACACATTGATTTCTTACTTTGTGCATAATAACATTGGTTTGGAAACTTTGAAGAATGTGCTTCTAGAAGAAATTATTGAATGTATTAGGGAGGCTATGACCTCTAAGCCTTGGGACAGGAAAGAGGAAGAAGTACTTCTACATCTGAAAGAGCAGTTTAGGATGTCCCTTACCAAACTAAAAAAAAAAATGAATGAGTTGAGGCAATGCATTAATTTAGCTAATAGAATTTACAACTATTGTCTTCGATGGCCTCATGTTATTGGGAGGTATAAGGAAAAGCTAGAGTAGATTGAATTTGAGTTGATCAAAATTGGTCAAGATTACAGTATGCTTCAGGACCAGGATGGAGCAGTCAAGAAAAAGATTCAAGAGTTGCAGATTGAGCATGCAAAAGTTCACTTTTCTAGAAAAAATCTTATAGACATATTTTTGAAAGTCAAGGATTTAACTGAATGTAAGTTGGAGCAACTGATTGAGGTCTTGAGGAAAGGAGAGAAACTAGAAGAAGCAATTACAATCCCAAAATCCCTCATTCAAATTATTAACAAGACATCTGAGAATAATAGCATGATCTTAATGATTGGGATTTTTATAGAAGCATGGAAGAAATTTCTTCCAAGTATGAAATATAAGTACACGTTAATTTTCCAACTTAAGTAGTGGTTGTACTTCAAATTTTGAATTTTTGAAAGGGAGAGAGAGCTTAGTGAAGAATATATTTGTCATTGATTTCAAAGGGGGAGGAGAGTAGTGAAAAATGCTTTATCATTCAAAGGGGGAATTTGAATTTTGAAAATTTGAAATCTGACACTTAGTCATTTTTCACTAAGTGTTGCCATCAATGCTAAAGGGGGAGATTGTTGGAATATGGGTTGCTTGATGGCATGTGGTTTCTAGTGTTGTCATTGATGGCAACCTAAGTCATCATTATAGTCCACAAAACAAGATTTATCCATACCGACAAGATAAGTAAAGATTAGTATTTTACTAGTAGAGAGTATGAAGAACATGGTATCTGGTCAGCATATTGATTTGCACACCTCACTAGATCATCATTTTGAGTTTTGGATCTCTGAGATATTTTGCTAAGCATCTATACTATCTTTTGTTAAGTTTTTTTATGTTGCATTGATCAGTGTATGAGTTAGGAGATCCAGTTGGATGTTTTGGCAGGATGTTTTAAGTTTATTTGCTCATCGTGGTTGACCTAGTGAATGTTGCAAGTCGCGGATGTATAAGGAGTAATTGTTTTATTGTTTCTTATATTGGTTATTTTGTTTTGGGTCCTAGCTATGTCTTAGTTGACTTGTGTGAGTGTGCATTAAATTTAATTTGTGATTTGAGACGACCATTGAAGAATATTTCATGTTTTCTTAAAGCTGACTTGAAGCGATGAAATCTTTGTTAGCGGATATATATATAAATGAGATCGGTAATTCATTTTGGAGTGGTGAAGAAAGTATGAAATTGTGTGAATGTGTGTGAAGAGTCAGAGAAGATGTATGTACAAATATTAGAAAGGTTATTGAGCGATCTATGCATAATTTTAGAAGGGCAGAAAAATAGAGAAAAGTAGAGCATAGTAGAGTAGAAATTCAGAATCAGTCAAAAGAGTTGAAGATTGTCCACTAAACTTCATTGGAACTAAATCCAAGCATTTGGAGATGCTACCTCTCAATTTAACTTTTTTTTGTAATTACAAACATTTTGTAAGTTAGTGAGCTCTAGGCAGTGTGCCTGAATGCATGTGCATTCTCTTTTATTCAAACTTTTAACAAAGTATAATTGTGAATTAATCTCCACTGTGGTTTTTCCCCTAGTAGTGTTTCCATATAAAAATATTGGTGTTATGGTGCTTTGATTATCTTGTTCATGTTCTTGCATCTTTATTTCTATTTATGTGTTGTAAATGGTTTAAGGTCTAGATTTAAAGTTTAAAATTTTTTAACACTGATTTAGCCCCCCCCTCTCAGTGATCCCTGAGTCCAATACCAATCACCCCAATTGTGACCAATAGTTTTAGGTCAATTGAAATATTTAGGCCTTAGAAATATTTTAATATCCTTAGTCAAAGAATAATCACAAGGGTGATTAAAAAATCTATACAATATCTTAACAAAATACTCTTCAAAATGAACATAACTAGAACTCATAAATCTACTATCCTAAATAGTAGTCCACAATTGTACCAACAGTGGCTGATATTCTTTATTAGATTATGTAATTTTTTAGTTCTTCTGGCCACATCACTATCTCCTATCCATAATACAATATCATATGCATGAGGATATATTAATGATCAAAGTGTAATGTAGGAGATCCATTTTTTATTTTCATTAATCCTGAGTCCATCCCTTTAACAATGTGTGAGACAATCAAATGGCCTTGCATTGTGGCACTGAATATCTGCTGCAATCACCATCAGACCTATTGTCATGAATTTAGAGGCTTCAATTCCCAATACCAAACACACTGAAAACTATGGGTGTTTTAAGTAGCATTTGAATAAATCCACATGAAAAGGAGGCCCATCATTGTCTTCAAGTGGAGCAAGGTTTCCATCCCTCCTAGGTTTGTGTAATGCAAACCTCCATCCCTTATAAGTTGTGTCCATTATCCAATACTCCCTCTCCAGATCTTCATGTACAATTGTCTCATCACATGTGTCACTTAGGATAAAGACTCCACAAAGTGAAGTCTTGGAGATATGTATAAATGGTTCACCCTGCAAGTTGCAGATGGCTTTGATGTTTTGGTTATAATTCTTTGCTAGCAATTTCACTAGCTCTACATTCAAAAACACATTTGGAATGACCAGTTTTCCAAAATTGAAACTCTAGGGATTGCACACTAGTTCAAACCTATTTCTTCGATGGTAGTGGAACATGAATAACTCATATCCTCTAATAGGGGTCCATGCATCCCCTATATTTCTGCATTTTTCTTCAATTTTTTCTACATCGACCGTTAGTTGTGCGGACCTTCTCGCCTTTGTCCTGAACTAGGTAACTGATCAATAAGGTCTTGGTTTAGTTTCCTTTCTTTGTTTTTTGGGCTTCTTCCCTATTTCAATTCTCTTTTTTTTACCTCTAGGTTGGATACCTTCGCCTTGTTTCCTACACTTTGTTTTCCCAGAGCTTGAACCTTCCAATTTTAATCCTTCAAGGTGATATAATTGAATTCAATTATAAAAAGGTTTGTAGCTTACTTGTGAACTTTTGGCCATACAAAATTCTCTAACTTCTGTTCAATCTCCCATCCTTCTAGCTATAAATTCTAGAAATATTTTTGTTCATTCTTCTTTCAATCAGAGAATATTTACATCATGTACATTCATGCCACCATTAATGTCTACTTCTTAGCATGAATACAAGCAAGTTTTTTGAATTTTGCAATTTTAGAACATAAAGATTATATCGGTGAGACTTCTTCAATTTTTGGTTGATCTATGTGTCCAAGTTGTCACCACCTCTATTTTATATATTTGCATTTGATGGCCAAGACATAACTGAATGTACTTTCAATGTGGAGTGTCATTTTTATTTATCATTCTTGGTCGAGAAGACTAAATAATCCTCCTACTAATGCTATATAATTGCTTTTCTTCTTTGTTTTCAACTCATACTACTTTAGAGAGAAAATTATGAAGTTTCCCCAATTTTGGATCACTAGAATTCCTTTCGATCATCGCCTAGTGTTGCTACAATGAATGGTGATCCCTTCTTATTACCATTGACATGAAAAGAACCATTTCTAAGATAATGGAATGTTGCTTCGATGTCCTTTGGTCTCTCTGATATGCTCCATCTACCACTTTATTCATTTGGGATTAGTTGGCAAGACTCTTCCCGAAATTTCCTTTGTCAGTGAGATCTGAGTGATTCATCCCAAGTGTACACGTCTCCTCGATAGTTGTTCTCCTGTCTCATTGATGAAATAAAATATGTGTCTCACTAATGAAGTTTCCATCGGCATGAGTTAAGAGCTCAACATGATCTGAAAACTTTGCTCTGACTACTTGGTTCTTGTTGATAACCCCTCATCAGTGAGATGACAAGAGTTGTATTCCTGATTATGTAGTCTCCATGGTCTTTTATTGTTATCACTTGGTTCATCTTTTTCTGATATGTAGAAAATGTTCAAACTGAGAAGCTATGACCTATTGATCGGGAAGACTTGCCCAGGGATCTTGCTAATATGGACCATTTGTTCAAAAACTCTTGCTCAGTGATGTCCCGAGAAATGCTTATGTATCAAAGGATAAATTAATGGGATCTTTGACGAACATGGATTTTGAAATGGATCTTGTTACACAAATTTCAAACAATTTTTGGGTATGTGTAGGATCATGATGGGCCAAAAAGTGGCAATATGATGGGTATGTGGCTGACGACCTTTTTTTTACCCAAAATTTAAGAAATGAAAAGGGTTTTTAAAGGAGATTCTCAACTTTCCACCAATATAAATTATGCTTTTACTTTGAATTTAATAAATAAATATTATTCATTTTCTATTTGAATTATGACTAAAGTCCTGATTGATACGCTGATTGAAAAACATCTATAGTTTTCAAATGGTAACACATTTTTTGAATCTATAACATGCATCACATACTATAGGATTAAAAAAAAATTGAATTTCATGAAGTTTTGACCAAGTTAAGGTGGTCAAACATATGAATTTTTTATATTTTTTAAAAGTTGTAATAAAAAATTCATAATTAATTATTTACTTGAAAAATTACAAAAAAATATGCATCACATCGGAACATGAGTCCTCTACGTATATCTAAAATATTATAAAAAAATAGTTATCATTTTATTGTGGTTAGAGTGGTTAGACAAACACCTACTTCTTATTTTTTCCCTGAAACTTAAGTACTACTACAATGAAATTTCAAATTTTCACCAAATAGATTTAAAAAAAAAAAAAAACTAGTATTTTAGAAACTACATTCAATTTTCTACAGACTCTATTCTTACATTATTTTGAAATAATAAAGATAACTTATTCAATTTTTTACGTCAAGTTGCCTAACTCTAATTTTTTTGAATTTTTTGCCACTTAAGGGTATTTTTTCATGATGATCCTGCACATACCCTTGTATTGTTTATGAAATTGAGATGTAGAAAATTTCTAGTTTACATGAGTGAAGGTCAATAAAATAGATGATATCTTTATAGTCCCAACGCTTTTGAGGGTATGGAAAATCATTTTTTTATTACTTGAGACTTATGGTTCTATAAATTTTTAGATAGAGGATACTAAATCCTCTCTTCCTCATGTGGATGTTAGGGCCCTACTATATCTATTTCTATGGGTTGACATACCAGAATGGCTAGAAGTTAAACTTAGCAAGTGTCCTTTCAAATATGGAATTTAAATAATGGGGGGGATTAATGCATGATACTTGTGCAAAAAAGGGGGATATATGAGAATAAATTTCTGCATTATTACAAGGAAAAATGGTGGCATTAAAAAAAATGGAGGTCCCATAGAGGATCTATCAAATAATGCAAACTTGAAGAATGTGGTCTCAGAAAAATCTAACATCAAGAAGGAAAATAATAGGAGTGGAAACCTAAACTAGTTTAAAAAGTTGAGATGACAAAAAGAAAATCCTAATTTCTCAAGAGGTTTAGCTCTTGGAAAGGCCCCCTAGACCTCTAAAAATGGGGGGAAGAGAACCCTTCCCATTATTTCGCCAATCAGCTCAATAGGTTGCTTGAGGGGATAAAAAGTGCACAAGGATTTTCTAAATTTGGAACCCCAAATAAAATGAATCTGAAGGATGAGAATATAACTAACCAACAACCCTTGAAGGAAAATGTTGAAAAAGAAACCATGGTCAAGATAAATTCCTAGCTTATTGTAATGAGTGAAATAAGACAAAGAATAAAAGTTGGAATAGAAAAAACACTTGAAGAAAAGCTAAAAATATTTCAGTTGATGAGGACCTTTCAATAGAAAACTTTTAACAAAAAAACCAGGATAAGATTGATGGAAGATATTTGAAAAAATATCAAGATGTTGAGGCTCACCCTCAAAAAAATAACAAGCCAAAATCCATGGTTAAAAGAATTATAAATAAAATTGAAATTTCTACACAATCCTCCAATATCCTCTAGGATACCATTAGTGGACAAGAGGAAAGTCATATGGAGTGGATCCAAGGAAGGAAAATATGAATTCTAGCTCTGCTAAAATAAATTTTCAATCCATTGATGATATCTTAGTGCATGGTGGTGGCATGACTAATGGAAAAATGAAAGAGGATGACAATGAATGCCCCCAAGCCATTGATGGCCCATTAAAGGCACTTGTATGGGTGAGGAGCCAAATGATATAATGATATAGAGTGTTGAGAAGGCCACAAGGGGAGAGATTGATTCCAAGGATGCCCCCACTCAAAAATAAAAGAAAACTAGAAACCAAAGAAAGGAGACTACTATCCCACTTGGGAGAGGAAGTTTTTGAATGGTAAAGAAATGAGGAAAAGGAATAGTACCATAATCCTAATCCCCACTACCAAGAGGATGGAAACTGAGAATGACCTACCAAAATGTTTTGAAAACTTCAAGAATGAGAATTGACTTTCCCCAAGGCTAATACAAATGGAACTTAAATGTATCTCATGGAATGTAAGGGGACTAGAATCCCATAATAGGAAGTATATTATGAGAAGTTTCTTTAACCAAGTGAGGCATAAGGATGTAGTCCTTATTTAGGAGGTGAAAGTAGTAGGGTTCACCTTGGAAAGTAATTTGAAATTTATTTAGAACAGTGCTTCCCATTTTGTAACCCACCATGAAATAGGTAAAGGGGGTGCTACAATTATAATATATAAGGAATGGGAGAAGCTTATCTAGGATTCTGAGGCCTCACCTTGTAATAGCTCATAGCTTGGATTTCTTTGAAAAAGGACACCACTTTTGGAATTTGTTCCTTATATGCTCCCAATGACTATAAAGATAGAATTACCTTGTAAAATTGGATCTATAGCTTTCCAAAAATACCTTTGATCATTGGGAGAAACTTTAATATAATAGAACAAAGAGAGGATAAGTGTGGTGGTATAGACATGGAGTGGAAAGGAAATGAAAAGTGTTTCTAGTAGAGAATGAAATCTAAATTAAATATCATTAACTCTATAGAGGGGTAGAAGAAGGATTGCTTTAGTATTTGGTACACCTGGTGCAATACACAAAAGGAGGAAGAAGAATCTACTAATATTTGGAAAGGTTTTACATCAATAAAGACCACTTGTAGAACCACTAAAATAAGGCTATAAGGTTGAGGTTCAACCCTACACTTTATCTGGTCATTATCTGATCAGAAACAAGATCCTACTGAAGGAGGTGATAGAAAAATAAAAGGGGTTCCCAAGAAGCTTCTTCCTCAACACTAGGCTCATAAAAGACAAGGATTATATGGATGCCATCTCCACCTTGAGGTCCATCAATAAGTGGATACACAAATATAACTCTACAATTGAGAGGTGGGAACTAAATGTCAAGGGTTGGTGTAATGCCCCGCCATGAAACCCCAAAGGAAAACACAAATAACTAACATTTACAACATAATTTTTTTGTTTTAGTGTATTAACATATAGCTCATACCATCAATAACATAGAATTTTATCCATATTAACATTTGTACTGACTCTGTCCTTTAGGGTATCATGACTGCATTACGAACATAATGATTAACTAACCTAAACATACATCACAAATATAACTACAACAAGAATTCATTTACATCAACTGCATTATATATATGTATATATATATATGTATGTATGTATGTATGTATGTATGTATGTATATATATGTATGTACACACACACACACACACACACATATATATCCATAGATACAACACCATTTAAGATCATATATTATGAACCAATGAATACATATCCAACTTCCCATACATGGGGTAGATCATTACACTGTTACAAGTTTACATCAAAGCTTCCCTTATAACAATGGGAAAGATACATGAAATACAAGATAAGATATAATTAAAATGGTTACAATTGATAGTATCAATGTTTCCACGAAAATTCTGGTGCAAGATCTGGAACACAGAATAAGGTATCAGTCCATGCTCATGAACAACATTTGGGAACCCAATGGAGTGCATAGCGTGTTCCACCTAACCATGTGGAACCTTAAGGTCCACCCCTTATTCTAGGATATAACAATAAGGACACACCACCAAAGCACACAAAAATGAAATAGGATGACACAAAAGGGCTAACATGAATGAAACATACAAAACTAAAAAACCAAACATAAAGAAACAACCACTTCCAGAGGTACAAGAACAATAAGGGGAAAAAAGCAAGGCATACAAGGTTGATGTAGGGAGGAGTGTCATCACATAGTTTACTATGGGTTAACCTGGAATAACCTTCCTAGAGGCTACCAGACCCCCATCCTAGGTTATTGTGGACCACCTTTACTGTCCACCAGACCCCCATACAAACTACATGGGATCAACATACCTTCCAAGAGAGCAAGTACCTTCCAAGAGAACAAGGAAATTGATCTTGCCATTCTAGGCCTTCCCACTCATCTCAAGTCTAAACAAGCACTTGACTCATGAGTGAGGTGTTGTCTTGATTAATGTGAACTACCCAACCCCTAATTCATTTTAAATTATCACTAATTAAGAAACTCTCATGAGTTATCTTGGCTGCCACATTGTGCGTCAGACCCCCATAGAGAGCCACTCCCCCTACTAGCAATAAAAGACTTAAAAAATATCCAACTGGGTAAAGCCATTTGCATAGAATCATAAATCACATGCATGTACACATGAAACGAGGCTTGAACCCTTTTTCTTACAAATCTCAGCCATAATCACTAGTAAACAATGCAAGGCTAAATACCCCCTTAATCATGAATCAAATATAGAATCAAGTGTTCACAAAGAACCAACATGAAAAGACAATCATAAAGAAAAATATTTCCTTAACCTCTAGAAGTCTAAAAAATCACTAACACAATGATTCCCCATCGAAGTGGCAACAATAACATGATCTCCAAACCAAAATCAATCTCAAAATCAAAAGCTTCTCAACATCAAATAACTATGACAGAATTACTAATCAACCAATTCACAACTCAATTCAAAAACCAACCCAATATATGAACATGAACAAACAATCAAATCGACCATGAAATACTCCATAAAAGGAATTTCCTCCACAATTCAGATTACTCACTAACTTAACCCTCTTAAATTACTCAATAGAGCATTTACCACTATAAATCAATTATTCCATTTACACATTGAATTCACAAAGCAACGAATAAGCTAATCCATACATTTAAAGAAATATTTTCAATTAGCAAACTAAATTTGTTTCCCCCCTATTCATTTAACTAACATAATCAACAAACATTTCCCAACTAAAATATATAATCCTATTTACTTTATTAATTTCTAAATATTGAAAACAATAACATAAATATTAATATCATACAAATATATATATATATATGTATGTATATACAAATTTTATTTATTTATTCTTTCTAAAATACTCCTTAGAATATTCACACAGAATATTTCCATATCCTCTAATCTTTCCATATCCTCTAATCTTTCTCCTTGTAAACCAACTCTACTCTTAATCTTTCTATAACAATAATAATATTCAAGTATTCTCTCTCTCACACATATACCAGTGGTGAATTTTACAAAATCATGATAAGACATCCTTTATACTTATACATATATTTATATACAATTTCATATATGTTATTGAATACCAATTACAAAACAACATCATCGAATTAGATGTAAATGATTGACTACCAAACATAATCTGCATATTCACTTTCCCAAATAAGACCCAACATAATCTATATAATCATCTTGTTCTTTGATTAAATTTTAAGGTTCTATACCTAATGCATGACTGAAACACTTAATTTAATATATATAATATTCGATTATTACAACATCTTTGTTTCTTAATGAAATACATAAAAGTTTAACATATACATACTACTTGCTAATATATATTGTTGCTTATCTACATATACAATGATATCTATATGTATATAAATAGTTGACCATACAAATATACTTGACAAATTATTATCTCTAATTTATATACAAAGTGTGGAATCAAGACATGCAATCTGTTTGTTAGAATGCCTCAAGATATGTAGTTCAAGGTAGCCATGATCAAAGGATATGAACAATGAGGATCGATATGAAAGTTTAAACAATAGAGTATCGTGCATTTAGTTCATATGTACTTGTAAGATTATCTTAATGTATGCAAGGACAGAAGTTTATTCTTTCTAAAACAACACTTCATGCATTTTATTAGGCTATCCTCTAACATTAAGGGGTATCACATGGTTTAAATAGTAAAGAGATGGATGAAAGATAGAGGAATTAAAGCACCCTGATGTAGCTGGATTGAAATCCAAAAGAAAGTATGTGTTTTAATAAAGAACAGATCGCATCCCCAAACTTGGGAGACGTAAACAAAGTTGGAGAAACTGGCATGGTGATTGAAAAAAGCAGGGTATTTCCTAGATTCAAGACTTTTACTTAACGTTGTGGAAGAGCAGAAAATAAAATATTTATCTGACGCCATAGTGAAAGGTTAGCAATTTTATTTGTATTAATAAACATGGCCGGGTATGTTATGATTGCCACGCTGCCCATAAATTCCATCTCCAAGATTGTTGCAAGATAAATTCTTTATACTTCAATATTCTTGAGGAGGATATGGGCGATGTTAAATGAGACAATCTGAAAAGATAGGCACATGTAGTCACGTAGGTTTGGTGGATGAAGGGATGTGTATACTTCACGCATTAGTGACCCTTAATGCATTACATATATAGTTGATCATAAGGGGCACATGGTTGACCTATATGCCACGTTGGCTATCTTGAGGACACCCTATGCCTTATTACTAATTTTCCATTTAAACTCGTCGTGTAAGAGGATCAAAACCTACAGATTTGATTTCGGTTGATAATGAATGGAAAACGAATGTTTTTTCTAAACAAGACCAAATCAAAACATAGCAAAATTTTAGAAAGAGAGGAAGGTCGAACTCTATTTAGGGAGATTCAATAGGGGATTCAATGAATGAATTAAATGAATGCCTATATCAACCCAATGCATACAATATTTCAGACCATAAACATAGAAAGAAAAATACATCCAAACAATCCAAAAGAGGATAGTCACATAATACATAGCATTGAAGCAAGGTACAAGGGTGAAATCACCCGAAGTCCAATGGACATTGAAATGAAGTTGACGAGTTCAAGCTTCTACCACAGCTTTCCCCCCCTCTTCCCCCAAAAAGACCAATCAATGAAAAATACTTATTTTCACAAAATAATCATACAAGCAAAAAAAATTGTTCGAAAACTGGCCAAACCAATGATAATCCTCCTGTGAGGAACTTCGATAAATAATTTTTCCAAAGAAAAACAGAGTTGTTTGGTTTTTGAGAATAAAATCCAATAAAATCTCCAATAAGTCATCAAATTCCTTTTCAACAAACACTTTGAAACTATGCATGATCTTGCATGTGAAACCTTCTATCTATTTATTTGATTTTACCGATTATATATTATCTCTTCTTTTTTAATATTTTATTGTATATTAATATTTCCTCACAATTTAATTTATTAATTAAAACTTTAATATTAAACAATAATTTATTTTTATATTCAATTATGAAAGCACTTATAATTTAATCATTTAATTTACTAATTAATCATTCAAACATAACATTTACACTTTTCTAATAACATAATTTATCTAATAATAATCTATTTCCATAGCAAATAATAATTTTAATAAACTATTAATTTTAACACTACGCATCAAAAAAATTACCCAAACAAACTTAATCAAACATCAAGAAAGGGTGAAACACAGAGGGGCACTACATCATCCCCCCCAAAGCTTCAACTTACACCTGGAAGTCGCAAGGTTAGGATAAAGCATATACACATTAATCTTAGAATTCATTAAATAATACCTTGTTCACCTTTCCTTTAATGTAACTACAAGAAATATCAAATAATCATGCAACCCAATATCAACGTGGAAAAAAGACGACAACAACTAACCATGAACACAAACACAATTGACGGGTGACTGACAGGATACACATCCTCTTCGAGGATGATGGCGAAGGTAGGGGACCTTTTGTCATCTCTATTTTCAACATCATTTCCATTGGGTTTTAAGGCACAGTCAAACCTAATAGTGCAGGTGGAGTCGATGCCTAGTACCTATAAATTGCATTAGACAAACTTTTGAACAACAAATATATATATATATATATATATATATATATATATATATATATATATATATATATATATATATATATATATATATATATATATATATATATATATATATATATATATATATATACACCATGAGAGGAAATCACAGTGTAGCAAGGTGCTTGCAAATGAGTAATTCTACATTGTCCCTCCCACCAAGGCATCTCAAACAATAATCCATGTCAACAAACAACAACAATTATATCCTAAACAACATAGACCAATCATTATCTAAATGTACAATAAGAATGATCATATATCCACATGAACTACAAAGTCAAATTAATCTGAATACACAATAAATCCATATATCCATCATCACATAAGCATAAGTCAATAGCATCATGAACATCAAATTATGACAACCTGTTATCTGAAGCCAATTCAAAATAATAAAACTATCATCTACCAAGTATTATAATGTGTATCCTAACATAGTGAGTATTATTCTAATGAAGGTAACATGAGAGGCACTACATCAGCCTCCTATATAGCATAATTCCCATGGGCTCCCGAGTCAGCTGCCCGGTCACTACTTGTAGTTTCCACATCTATGCCCTAATGTTGTACTTGATAGTTATCTACCACTATAGTCACTCTTTGGAACCTACTTGCATCATCCCATGTTGGATCTGTGGCTACCGACATCTAACTGAATCTAGGTGTGCTCCTCTTAAGACACTGTCTAGCTATGTGGCCCTGCTGACTACAAGAGAAACAACAAATACCTCTAGAACATATCCTTTGCCTTCTAGGGGTGCACTGGACTGCCAAAATCTACCTTTACTAGCTGCAGTCTATATGCTCTAAGCTAATTGGCCAAGATGATAAAGTCAGGCTCACAACCAACTCTGGATTCTCCTAGACAAAAAATGACCTCCCTAGAACATAAAGCCTCTTGGGGCTGCTCTACCAATCCAAACACCAACCATCCAAGTCTCATCTTCCAACCCGCCACTAGGACTATTGAAGGTAGGAGAATGTTCCCTCAAAAGGTCCATCATATTTTCCATTACAACGGAAATATTTCTTCTCTTAGGGGACCTTTCTCTTTCCCTAGCCATTTGTTGATTTCTCTCCTATCTAGGACCTAGCCAGGTAAGAATCTCCTCAAGCAAGGAACGTAAATGCAGCCCCAAGTGTTCCTCACAATCGTTCTTGTGGGAACTAAGAGAAGGGGTGTTTTGATGATTAACCACACGACCATCTCCTTGACCTCTACCATGACCCCTATCTTGATCTCGATTTCTAGGTATCATCCTACACCACACCACCAAAGGACAAGTGTCAGATATTAGGCAAGAACAAGAAAAGGGAGAAAAGAAAAGCTCAAGAATCTAAGCACTCTACTCATAATTTTACATTCTTCACATACTCACACAAACTCACATCACTGGGAAACACATCAAAAGGCTACACAAGGTCCATGATGCATCCTTGATAGAAATAATATTGATGCATTGTGCACTACACTAATGGTCCTATCCTTTTCACTGATTTTCTACACCATTGAACAAACACCATCTAAGGAAAATTCTTAGGTTGCTAAGCAAGGATGACTAAAAAGGGAAAACATAAACTAAAGAGTACAACCAACTAGGGCAACATAATGGGTTGATATGTAGCTACAATCTAGAGTACCTAGTCTATGAACCTAGGATCTGATACCAAGTGTAACACCCCACCATGAAACTCCAAAGGACAACACAACTAACTAACAATTACAACACAATTTTTATATTTTTCTTTTTTAGTGTATTAACATATAACTCATACCATTAATTACATAGAATGTAATCCATATGAACATTTGTATTGGGTATGTCCTTTAGGGTATCATGACTGCATTACGAACATAACAATTAACTAACCTAAACTTACATCACAAATATAAATACAATAAGAGTTCATTTACATCCATGACATTATATATATATATACACACACACATTTCCACAGGTACAACACCATTTAAGATCATATATTATGAACTAGTGAATACATATATACAACTTCCCATACATGGGTTAGATCATTACAATATTACAAGCTTACATCAAAGCTTCCCTTATAACAACTAGAAGGATACATCAAATACAAGGTATAATTGAAATGGTTACAATTCATAGTATCAATATTGTCACAAGAATTTTGGTCCAATATCTAGAACATAGCATAAGGTATGACTCCATGCTCACAAACAATAACAGGGAACCAAATGGAGTGCATAGAACATTCCACCCAACCATGTGGAACCCTAAGTTCCATTCCCCATGCTAGGAGATGACAATAAGTACCCACCACCAAATCAGACAAGAAGGCACTAGCATGACACAAAAGTGCTAACATGACTCCAACATACAAAAGCAACAAACCCAACATAAAGAAACAACTGCTTCCATAGGTACAAGAACAACAAGGGGAAAACAAATAAGGCATACAAGGTTGTTGTCGGGAGGAGTTTCATCACATAGTTTTCTATGGGTTACCCTCGTATAACCTTCCTAGGCTACTAGACCCCCAACCTGGGTTACCCTGGACCACCTCTATCAGCCATCAGACCCCCATACAAGCTATGTGGGATCAACATACCTTCCAAGAGAGCAAGTACCTTCTAAGAGAACAAGGTAGTTGATCTTTGCATTCCAAGCCTTCCCACTCATCTAAAGCCTAAACAAGTACTTGAGCTATGAGTGAGGTAAATATCTTGATTAGTGTGAACTACCCAACCCCTAATTCATTTTATATTATCACTGATTAAGAAACTCTCATGAGTTACCCTGGCTAATACTTTGTGCGCCAGAACCCAATAGAGAGCCACTCCCCCTACTAGCAACAAAGTACTCAAAAATATCCAACTAGGTAAAGCCATTTGCACAAAATCACAAATCACATCCGTGTACACATAAAATGAGGCTTGAACCCTTTTTCTTACAAATCTCAACCATAATCACAAGTAAATAGTGCAAGGCTAAATACCCCCATAATTATGAATCAAGTATAGAATCAAGTGTTCACAAAGAGCCAACATGAAAATCCAATCATAAAGAAAACTCTTTCCCCAACCTCTAGAATTCTAAGAAATCACTAACACAATCATTCCCCATCAAAGTGGCAACAATAACATGATCTCCAAATCAAAATCAATCTAAAAATCAAAAGCTTCTCAACATCAAACAACTATGACAACAATAGTAATCAATCGATTCACAACTCAATTCTAAAATCAACCCAATAAATCAACATGAACAAACAATCAAATTGACCATGAAATACTCCATAAAAGGCATTGCCTCCACAATTTAGATTACTCACTAACTTAATCCACTTAAATTACTGAATAGAGCATTTACCACTATAAATCAATTATTCCATTTACACGACAAACTCACAAAGCAACATATACTGTAATCCATATATTTAAACAAATATTTTCAATTATCTAAGTAAATCTATTTCCCCCCTATTCATTTAACTAACACAATCAACAAACATTTCCCAACTTAAATATAATCCTCTTTACTTTATTAATTTCTAAATATTAAAAATAATAACATAAATATTAATATCATACAAATATATTTATATACATTCAAACTTCATTTATTTATTCTTTCTAAAATACTACTTTAAATAAGGCCTTAATTGCTACAACAATTATATTCAAAACAACTCTTAAAATCATATTTATCTATTTAATCTAATCCATGTTTATTTCAATCACATTAAAGGGCCTTCCAAAAAGATAATTAACTCAGCTAACCAATCTGCACACTTAGAATATTTCCATATCCCCTAATCTTTCTACTTGTAAACCAACTCTACTCTTAATCTCTCTATAACAATAATAATATTCAAGTATAACCCTTCCACCTCCCCCACACACACACACAATTATAAAATAGTAGTAAGTTTTACAAAACCATGATAAGACATCCTTCATACTTATACATATATTTATATGAAACTTCATATAAGTTATTGAATACCAATTACAAAAAAACATCGTCAAATTAGATGTAAATGATTAACTACCAAACATAATTCATATTTATAGAATAATCTGTATATTCACTTTCCCAAACAAGACCCAACATAATTTGTATAATCATCTTGTTCTTTGATTAAATTTTAAGGTTCTATACCCAATGCATGAATGAAACATTTAATTTAATATATATAATATTTGATTATTACAACATCTATGTTTCTTAATGAAATACACAAAATTTTAACATATACATACTACTTGCTAATATATCTTGTTGCTTATTTTCATATACAATGATATCTCTATGTATATAAATAGCTGACCATACAAATATACTTGACAAATTGTTATCTCTGATTTGTATGGAAAGTGTGGAAGCATAGGCAAGCACACAATCTATTTGCTAGAATGCTTCAAGATATTTGGTTCAAGGTAACCATGATCAAAGGATATGACCTAAAAGGATTGATATAAAAGTTTAAATAACATATTATCATGCATTTATTTCATATTTACTTGTAAGATTATCTTAATCTATGCAATGATAGAATTTTATTATTTCTGAAACAACACTTCATGCAATTTATCAGGCTTCCTCTAACATTAAGGGGTGTCACATGGTTCAAATAGTAAAGAGATTGATGAAAGATAGAGGAATTGGAGCACCATGATGTAGCTAGATTCAAAGGAAAAAGAAAGTACACATTTTAATGAAGAACAGATCACATTCCCAAACTTGGGAGATGTAAACAAGTTGGGGAAATTGGCTTGAAAATTGAAAACAAGGTATTTTCCAGATTCAATACTTTCACTTAATGTTGTGGAAGAGAAGAAAATAAAAAATTTATCTGCCACCATAGTAAAAGGTGAGCAATTGCAATTGGTTTAATAAACATGGCTGAGTATGTTATGATTGCCACACTACCCCTAAATTCCATCTCGAAGATTGTTGCAAGAGAAATTATTCTGAGAGAGGTGAACCATTTCCATCATTTTAAATAGGTACAATGTTCTTGAGGAGGATACATGGGTGATGTTAAATGAGACAATCTGAAAAGATAGGCACATGCAGTCGTAGGTTTTGTGGATGAAGGTCTATGTATACTTCACGCATCAGTGACCCTTAATGCATTACCTATATAGTTGATCATAAGGGGCGCATGGTTGACCTATATGCCACATTGGATATCTTGAGGACACCCTATGCCTTATTACTAAATTTCCATTTAAACTTGTGGTGCAAGAGGATCAAAACCTACATATTGGATTTTGCTTGATATTGAATGGAAAATGAATGTTTTTCCAAACAAGACCAAATCAAAACATAGAAAAACTTTAGAAAGAGAGGAAGGTCAAACTCTATTCATGGAGATTCGATAGGGGAGTCAATGATTGATTTAAATGAACACTTATATCAACCCAAGGCATACAAGATTTTAGACCATAAATATAGAACGACAAATACATCCAAACAATTCAAAAGAGGATAGTCACATAATGCAAAGTGTTGAAGCAAGGTACGAGGGTGAACTCACCTAGATTCCAATGCACATTGAGATGAAGTTGATGAGTTCAAGCTTCTACCACAACTTTTCCCCCATCTTCCCCCAAAAAGACCAATCAATGGAAAATACTTATTTTCATAGAATAATCTTACAGGAAAAAAATTTTGTTTCAAAACTAGAAAAACCAATGATAATCCTCATATTAAAAACTTCCTAAAATGATAAATAATTTTTCCAAAGAAAAACAAAGTTGTTTGGTTTTCGAGAAGAAAATCCAATAAAACCTCCAATAATACATCAAATTCCTTTTCAACAAATAGTTCAAAACTATGCATGATATTTCATGTGAAACCTTCTATCTTTTTATTTGATTTTACCAATTATCCATTATCTCTTCTTTTTTAATAATTTTTTTTAGGGTATGTGCAGGATCATGATGGGCCAAAAGTGGTGATATGATGGGTATTTTGTGGTACAATGGATGACTTTTTTAACCCAAAATTGATGAAATGAAAAGGGTTTTTAAAGGAGATTCTCATATTTCCACCAATATATAAATTATGCTTTACTTTGAATTTAATAAATTATTATTATTCATTTTCTATTTGAATTATCACTAAAGTCCTGATTAATAGAATGATTGAAAAACATTTATATCTTTCAAACGCTATCACATTTTTTGAATCTAAAACATGCATCACATTCTATGCTTCACATACCATAGGATTAAAAATAAAAATGAATTTATAAATGCTTGACCAAGCCAATGTGGTCAAACATATGATTTTTATATTTTTAAGTTGTAATAAAAATTCATAATTTATTATTTATTTGGAAAACAATACAAAAAATATGCATCACATCTGACTGTATGAATCCTCTACTTAAGGTTTAAAATATTATTATAAAAAATATTATCATTTTATTGTGGTTAGTGGCTCTATTGACACCTACTCTTTATTTTTCCTGGGGTCATACTACTGCATTGAAAATTTCAAATTTTCTGAATTAAATAGATTTAAAAAAAGGTAGCCAAACCTAGTAGTTTAGAAACTACATTCAAGTTGTTACAGATTCTATTCTTACATATTTTTAAAATAATATAGATAACTTATTCAAATTTTTATGTCAAGTTGCCAAACTCTGATTTTTCTTAATTTTTTGCCACTTAAGGGCTTGTTTTTTCCATGATGATCCTGCACATATCCTTTATATTAATATTTCCTCACAATTTAATTTATTAATAAAAACTTTAATATTAAACAATAATTTATTTTTATATTTAATTATGAAAGCACTTATAATTTAATCATTTAATTTAATAATTAATCATTCAAACATAAAATTTACACTTTTCTAATAACATAATTTATTTAAGAATAATCTATTTAATTCCATAGCAAACAACAATTTTAATAAACAATTAATTTTAACACTACGCACTAGAAAACTCACCCAAACAAACTTAATAAAACATCAAGAAAGGGCCAAACATGAAGGGGCAATATAGTTGGGATGTCCTATACCAAACAAAAGGATCTTGAAGAAATTGTTGGATAAAATGAAAGTGAGGACTCCTTTCAAGAGAAGCTTCTTGCGGTAGAAACAAAGTTGCGAGGGGATTCGAGAAATGAATGATTTGGGAATGATCTCATATTTATAAAAGACTCTCTAAGGAAGCTACAAATTGTTAAGGTTCAAGGGATGAAATTCAAATCCAAGTTCAATTGGTTGATTAGTGGTGACAAAGGATCTAAATTCTTTTCCAGATACCTGAAGGACAAAAGTATTAAAGAGGACATTGAGAAAATTTGGGTTGAGGGTGAAACCTTAACTAAACAAGATGAGATCAAAAGGAATTTTTTTTAGTTCTACCAGGAACTATTTACTTCAGAAGGTGCTAATGTAGGTTGCAACACTGCAAAGAATCACATAAGACAAATCATTTGTAAAATAATCCTAGAAATAGATGCTAAGGAACTGAGCTTGGATATCTCCAAAGAAGAAATAACTTTAGACTGCAATCCTTTCTTTGCAAAATTATAAAACTC
>VDFB02000017.1:56716827-56804463 GCA_007258455.2 Sequoia sempervirens
TGAATCTAGGTGTGCTCCTCTTAAGACACTGTCTAGCTATGTGGCCCTGCTGACTACAAGAGAAACAACAAATACCTCTAGAACATATCCTTTGCCTTCTAGGGGTGCACTGGACTGCCAAAATCTACCTTTACTAGCTGCAGTCTATATGCTCTAAGCTAATTGGCCAAGATGATAAAGTCAGGCTCACAACCAACTCTGGATTCTCCTAGACAAAAAATGACCTCCCTAGAACATAAAGCCTCTTGGGGCTGCTCTACCAATCCAAACACCAACCATCCAAGTCTCATCTTCCAACCCGCCACTAGGACTATTGAAGGTAGGAGAATGTTCCCTCAAAAGGTCCATCATATTTTCCATTACAACGGAAATATTTCTTCTCTTAGGGGACCTTTCTCTTTCCCTAGCCATTTGTTGATTTCTCTCCTATCTAGGACCTAGCCAGGTAAGAATCTCCTCAAGCAAGGAACGTAAATGCAGCCCCAAGTGTTCCTCACAATCGTTCTTGTGGGAACTAAGAGAAGGGGTGTTTTGATGATTAACCACACGACCATCTCCTTGACCTCTACCATGACCCCTATCTTGATCTCGATTTCTAGGTATCATCCTACACCACACCACCAAAGGACAAGTGTCAGATATTAGGCAAGAACAAGAAAAGGGAGAAAAGAAAAGCTCAAGAATCTAAGCACTCTACTCATAATTTTACATTCTTCACATACTCACACAAACTCACATCACTGGGAAACACATCAAAAGGCTACACAAGGTCCATGATGCATCCTTGATAGAAATAATATTGATGCATTGTGCACTACACTAATGGTCCTATCCTTTTCACTGATTTTCTACACCATTGAACAAACACCATCTAAGGAAAATTCTTAGGTTGCTAAGCAAGGATGACTAAAAAGGGAAAACATAAACTAAAGAGTACAACCAACTAGGGCAACATAATGGGTTGATATGTAGCTACAATCTAGAGTACCTAGTCTATGAACCTAGGATCTGATACCAAGTGTAACACCCCACCATGAAACTCCAAAGGACAACACAACTAACTAACAATTACAACACAATTTTTATATTTTTCTTTTTTAGTGTATTAACATATAACTCATACCATTAATTACATAGAATGTAATCCATATGAACATTTGTATTGGGTATGTCCTTTAGGGTATCATGACTGCATTACGAACATAACAATTAACTAACCTAAACTTACATCACAAATATAAATACAATAAGAGTTCATTTACATCCATGACATTATATATATATATACACACACACATTTCCACAGGTACAACACCATTTAAGATCATATATTATGAACTAGTGAATACATATATACAACTTCCCATACATGGGTTAGATCATTACAATATTACAAGCTTACATCAAAGCTTCCCTTATAACAACTAGAAGGATACATCAAATACAAGGTATAATTGAAATGGTTACAATTCATAGTATCAATATTGTCACAAGAATTTTGGTCCAATATCTAGAACATAGCATAAGGTATGACTCCATGCTCACAAACAATAACAGGGAACCAAATGGAGTGCATAGAACATTCCACCCAACCATGTGGAACCCTAAGTTCCATTCCCCATGCTAGGAGATGACAATAAGTACCCACCACCAAATCAGACAAGAAGGCACTAGCATGACACAAAAGTGCTAACATGACTCCAACATACAAAAGCAACAAACCCAACATAAAGAAACAACTGCTTCCATAGGTACAAGAACAACAAGGGGAAAACAAATAAGGCATACAAGGTTGTTGTCGGGAGGAGTTTCATCACATAGTTTTCTATGGGTTACCCTCGTATAACCTTCCTAGGCTACTAGACCCCCAACCTGGGTTACCCTGGACCACCTCTATCAGCCATCAGACCCCCATACAAGCTATGTGGGATCAACATACCTTCCAAGAGAGCAAGTACCTTCTAAGAGAACAAGGTAGTTGATCTTTGCATTCCAAGCCTTCCCACTCATCTAAAGCCTAAACAAGTACTTGAGCTATGAGTGAGGTAAATATCTTGATTAGTGTGAACTACCCAACCCCTAATTCATTTTATATTATCACTGATTAAGAAACTCTCATGAGTTACCCTGGCTAATACTTTGTGCGCCAGAACCCAATAGAGAGCCACTCCCCCTACTAGCAACAAAGTACTCAAAAATATCCAACTAGGTAAAGCCATTTGCACAAAATCACAAATCACATCCGTGTACACATAAAATGAGGCTTGAACCCTTTTTCTTACAAATCTCAACCATAATCACAAGTAAATAGTGCAAGGCTAAATACCCCCATAATTATGAATCAAGTATAGAATCAAGTGTTCACAAAGAGCCAACATGAAAATCCAATCATAAAGAAAACTCTTTCCCCAACCTCTAGAATTCTAAGAAATCACTAACACAATCATTCCCCATCAAAGTGGCAACAATAACATGATCTCCAAATCAAAATCAATCTAAAAATCAAAAGCTTCTCAACATCAAACAACTATGACAACAATAGTAATCAATCGATTCACAACTCAATTCTAAAATCAACCCAATAAATCAACATGAACAAACAATCAAATTGACCATGAAATACTCCATAAAAGGCATTGCCTCCACAATTTAGATTACTCACTAACTTAATCCACTTAAATTACTGAATAGAGCATTTACCACTATAAATCAATTATTCCATTTACACGACAAACTCACAAAGCAACATATACTGTAATCCATATATTTAAACAAATATTTTCAATTATCTAAGTAAATCTATTTCCCCCCTATTCATTTAACTAACACAATCAACAAACATTTCCCAACTTAAATATAATCCTCTTTACTTTATTAATTTCTAAATATTAAAAATAATAACATAAATATTAATATCATACAAATATATTTATATACATTCAAACTTCATTTATTTATTCTTTCTAAAATACTACTTTAAATAAGGCCTTAATTGCTACAACAATTATATTCAAAACAACTCTTAAAATCATATTTATCTATTTAATCTAATCCATGTTTATTTCAATCACATTAAAGGGCCTTCCAAAAAGATAATTAACTCAGCTAACCAATCTGCACACTTAGAATATTTCCATATCCCCTAATCTTTCTACTTGTAAACCAACTCTACTCTTAATCTCTCTATAACAATAATAATATTCAAGTATAACCCTTCCCCCCCCCCCCCCACCCCCCCACACACACACACACAATTATAAAATAGTAGTAAGTTTTACAAAACCATGATAAGACATCCTTCATACTTATACATATATTTATATGAAACTTCATATAAGTTATTGAATACCAATTACAAAAAAACATCGTCAAATTAGATGTAAATGATTAACTACCAAACATAATTCATATTTATAGAATAATCTGTATATTCACTTTCCCAAACAAGACCCAACATAATTTGTATAATCATCTTGTTCTTTGATTAAATTTTAAGGTTCTATACCCAATGCATGAATGAAACATTTAATTTAATATATATAATATTTGATTATTACAACATCTATGTTTCTTAATGAAATACACAAAATTTTAACATATACATACTACTTGCTAATATATCTTGTTGCTTATTTTCATATACAATGATATCTCTATGTATATAAATAGCTGACCATACAAATATACTTGACAAATTGTTATCTCTGATTTGTATGGAAAGTGTGGAAGCATAGGCAAGCACACAATCTATTTGCTAGAATGCTTCAAGATATTTGGTTCAAGGTAACCATGATCAAAGGATATGACCTAAAAGGATTGATATAAAAGTTTAAATAACATATTATCATGCATTTATTTCATATTTACTTGTAAGATTATCTTAATCTATGCAATGATAGAATTTTATTATTTCTGAAACAACACTTCATGCAATTTATCAGGCTTCCTCTAACATTAAGGGGTGTCACATGGTTCAAATAGTAAAGAGATTGATGAAAGATAGAGGAATTGGAGCACCATGATGTAGCTAGATTCAAAGGAAAAAGAAAGTACACATTTTAATGAAGAACAGATCACATTCCCAAACTTGGGAGATGTAAACAAGTTGGGGAAATTGGCTTGAAAATTGAAAACAAGGTATTTTCCAGATTCAATACTTTCACTTAATGTTGTGGAAGAGAAGAAAATAAAAAATTTATCTGCCACCATAGTAAAAGGTGAGCAATTGCAATTGGTTTAATAAACATGGCTGAGTATGTTATGATTGCCACACTACCCCTAAATTCCATCTCGAAGATTGTTGCAAGAGAAATTATTCTGAGAGAGGTGAACCATTTCCATCATTTTAAATAGGTACAATGTTCTTGAGGAGGATACATGGGTGATGTTAAATGAGACAATCTGAAAAGATAGGCACATGCAGTCGTAGGTTTTGTGGATGAAGGTCTATGTATACTTCACGCATCAGTGACCCTTAATGCATTACCTATATAGTTGATCATAAGGGGCGCATGGTTGACCTATATGCCACATTGGATATCTTGAGGACACCCTATGCCTTATTACTAAATTTCCATTTAAACTTGTGGTGCAAGAGGATCAAAACCTACATATTGGATTTTGCTTGATATTGAATGGAAAATGAATGTTTTTCCAAACAAGACCAAATCAAAACATAGAAAAACTTTAGAAAGAGAGGAAGGTCAAACTCTATTCATGGAGATTCGATAGGGGAGTCAATGATTGATTTAAATGAACACTTATATCAACCCAAGGCATACAAGATTTTAGACCATAAATATAGAACGACAAATACATCCAAACAATTCAAAAGAGGATAGTCACATAATGCAAAGTGTTGAAGCAAGGTACGAGGGTGAACTCACCTAGATTCCAATGCACATTGAGATGAAGTTGATGAGTTCAAGCTTCTACCACAACTTTTCCCCCATCTTCCCCCAAAAAGACCAATCAATGGAAAATACTTATTTTCATAGAATAATCTTACAGGAAAAAAATTTTGTTTCAAAACTAGAAAAACCAATGATAATCCTCATATTAAAAACTTCCTAAAATGATAAATAATTTTTCCAAAGAAAAACAAAGTTGTTTGGTTTTCGAGAAGAAAATCCAATAAAACCTCCAATAATACATCAAATTCCTTTTCAACAAATAGTTCAAAACTATGCATGATATTTCATGTGAAACCTTCTATCTTTTTATTTGATTTTACCAATTATCCATTATCTCTTCTTTTTTAATAATTTTTTTTAGGGTATGTGCAGGATCATGATGGGCCAAAAAGTGGTGATATGATGGGTATTTTTAGGGTATGGGGCTGACGACTTTTATTTTACCCAAAATTGAAGAAATGAAAAGGTTTTTTAAACGAGATTCTCAGCTTTCCACCAATATAAATTATGATTTACTTTGAATTTAATAAATAATTATTATTCATTTTCTATTTGAATTACGACTAAAGTCTTGATTGATAGGTTGATTGAAAAACATTTATATCTTTCAAACGGTATCACATTTTTGGAATACAAAACATGCATCACATTCTATGCTTCACATACTATAGGATTAAAAAAATAAAAAAATGAATTTCATAATGTTTTGACCAAGTTAATGTGGTCAAACATATGATTTTTTTATATTTTTTTAAGTTGTAATAAAAAATTCATAATTTATTATTTACTTGGAAAACAATTACAAAAAAATATGCATCACATCTGATCATGAATCCTCTACTTATGTCTAAAATATTATAAAAAAATATTATCATTTTATTGTGGTTAGGGTGGTCAGACAGACACCTACTTCTTATTTTTTCCCTGAAATTTAAGTACTACTGCATTGAAATTTCAAATTTTCACCAAATAGATTTAAAAAAAATAAAAATAAACCTAGTAGTTTAGAAACTACATTCAAGTTGTTACAGATTCTATTCTTACATATTTTTAAAATAATATAGATAACTTATTCAAATTTTTATGTCAAGTTGCCAAACTCTGATTTTTCTTAATTTTTTGCCACTTAAGGGCTTGTTTTTTCCATGATGATCCTGCACATATCCTTTATATTAATATTTCCTCACAATTTAATTTATTAATAAAAACTTTAATATTAAACAATAATTTATTTTTATATTTAATTATGAAAGCACTTATAATTTAATCATTTAATTTAATAATTAATCATTCAAACATAAAATTTACACTTTTCTAATAACATAATTTATTTAAGAATAATCTATTTAATTCCATAGCAAACAACAATTTTAATAAACAATTAATTTTAACACTACGCACTAGAAAACTCACCCAAACAAACTTAATAAAACATCAAGAAAGGGCCAAACATGAAGGGGCAATATAGTTGGGATGTCCTATACCAAACAAAAGGATCTTGAAGAAATTGTTGGATAAAATGAAAGTGAGGACTCCTTTCAAGAGAAGCTTCTTGCGGTAGAAACAAAGTTGCGAGGGGATTCGAGAAATGAATGATTTGGGAATGATCTCATATTTATAAAAGACTCTCTAAGGAAGCTACAAATTGTTAAGGTTCAAGGGATGAAATTCAAATCCAAGTTCAATTGGTTGATTAGTGGTGACAAAGGATCTAAATTCTTTTCCAGATACCTGAAGGACAAAAGTATTAAAGAGGACATTGAGAAAATTTGGGTTGAGGGTGAAACCTTAACTAAACAAGATGAGATCAAAAGGAATTTTTTTTAGTTCTACCAGGAACTATTTACTTCAGAAGGTGCTAATGTAGGTTGCAACACTGCAAAGAATCACATAAGACAAATCATTTGTAAAATAATCCTAGAAATAGATGCTAAGGAACTGAGCTTGGATATCTCCAAAGAAGAAATAACTTTAGACTGCAATCCTTTCTTTGCAAAATTATAAAACTCTTGATGTTGATGCCTTATTGACTAGGTTTTACAAAGCACATATATGATGGTTGTATGATGATCTTGTGTAGATGTACAAAGAATCTTTGGAAAAAGGCTTCATGGGTTCTAGCATTAACAAGGGCATTATTAAATTGCTTAAAAAATAAGGAAATAGAAATATGATAAAAAATTGGATCCCTATTACATTGTTAATTTTTTATTGCAAACTCTTAGCAAAGGTTCTTGCAAGAAGACTAGTAAATATCCTCTCAAATATTATCAATAGAACTCAAAGTGGATTCATTAAAGGGAGATATATTCTAGAGAACCTAATAATTAGTTGGGAGACTATGAAGTGGGATAAGAACTCCAACCAAGAGGTTGCAATGCTACTCTTGGAATTCAAAAAATCATATGATAGGGTTGAATAGAGATTTTTAAGAATAGCTCTTGAAGCTTTAAGTTTCCCAATACAATTCTATAATATTGTGTGCACATTATTCCAAGATGCAAATGCACAGGTGGATATAAATGGGTCATTAATAGAGGAATTCAAATTTGAAAGGTCCATAAGACAAGGATGCCCTCTTGCACTAGCTCTATTTATTATAGCATCTAATTCTCTACACCACCTCGAGAGAGAGAATAACACTATGCCAAAAGTGCAAGGCATCTCTCTCCCAAATGAGGAAGAACTCCTAACCATTCAATTTGTAGATGATACCAAAATATTTTTGAAGTTGGAGGAGAAGAACTTTGATGTTATAATGGAGAAAATAGATGTTTTTTGCAAGGCCTCAAGGGCCAAGATTTCTCTTTCCAAGTTTGTCTTGTCAGGATGGGATGAGAAACCTCTTGAGTGGATTCAAAAATATGACCTTCAATGGGGCGAACTTCAAAAGAAAGTAAGATACTTGGGTATTCTATTTTTTGTTAGCCCCAACACAAATGATATGTGGGGCTAGATAAAATCTAAGGTTGAGAAGAAAATTGACAAGTGAAACAAACAATTCCTATCACTAGCTAGTAGACTTCAAGTCTATTAGAAAATTCTCTCCTCCTATAGTTTATATATATATTTTTAGTATGCCTATTATCTAGTTACTAGGTAAATCAAATTCAAAATAAAATCAAATGTGTCCTTTGGTTTGATGGTAAAGGGAAAATAAAAAAACATGTTTTAGATGGGAACTTGGTGTTGCATGGATAAAACATTAGGTAGCCTTGGTCTGAAGGATTTAAGATTTCACAGTATGGCTATTGCTTCCAAATGGATTTTCAAAGCTCTAAAGGGGGATGAGCCCTTAATGGTGTTAGTGAGGAATAACATAAGCATTGTTGTTCCTAAGTAGGAAAAAAAGTGGAATTCCCTTTCACTTAGTGACCTTCTTATCATGAATTATCCTTATTCTCCTATTGGATCTAATGTCTTTAAATGTATTTAGAGGGCTTGGGAGTATATAAAATCTTATCCAATTGTTAGTTTGCAAAGAAAAATGGAATCTATGAGCATAGATCAATATTGTGAAATTTGGAAAGTAGAGGTAAGCTCCTTGCCATGTTGGAAGGGTGCTCTACTAACGAGGGAGCAAACCCGAGACACATAAAATGATGCCAACAACCAAAGAAATTTTATTATTTTTTAGAATGGAACTTCTTACATGTAGAGGATCACAAATCCTCAAGCTCTACAATACATGCAAATTACAGAAATTACAAAAGACCCCCTTTTGTAGCATGCAAACTCTTTTCCCCAAAAAGCTACCCAAAAATCAAAAACTAGACCATAAATAGCCTCTTTTCAGTTTGGAGCCAAAAAAAACATTTAAGTAGTGAGTTTTGGTGGTTTGGAGCCAAAAATTACAATTCTAAATTCAAATTTAAATTCACATTCAAAAAATAGCACATTTCTAAAAATGCACCAACTTCCATCAACCATAACTTTTAATCCGATCGTCGAATTTTCAATGATAATACCTTTTTGGAAAGCTCTCGAATAGATGGCCAACTACTTTGGGATTTTTGGAAATTTTTGGGCCCATCCGGAGCCTCTAAGGGCCTCAAATTTGGATTTGAATATTTAATAGCTAAAAGGGGTATCCAAAAATGTAAAGACATCTACAAAAAGCTAGCCAAAGGAAATATAAATACAATGCATGTATTTTTTGGGTGATGCAAAATTTCCCTTACACAGCTGGATGCTCCTGCATCAGACACCCAAGGTAATTTAGGAAGTGATCCCGTTGTGTCTTAGATGGTTGAGGAAAACCCAAACGGTCAACCTCTGCCTTAGATAGCCAGGATGAATCTTCCATAGGCCTTCCTCTCCACTTCACCATATATTCTTCATATTGCCTGTTTCTAGTACTCCTTCCCACACGGCTATCTAGGATTGCTTCAATATCCTCCCTCTCTGAAGTAGGTGCAGGAATGTTACACCGTTCTATTGTTGGACCATTCTATGTGCCACCTTCATGATACTCTGTCAAATCTGCAATGTTGAACATAGGGGAAATGTTGACTCCATCTGGCAACTCTACCTCATATGTGTTCCCTGAATCATGCCTCTTCAAAATTTTATAGGGACTGAACTTCTTCATCTTCATTTTTTTATAGGTTTCCACTGGAAACCTTTCTTTCCTCAAGTGGACCATCACTTCATCACCAATTTGAAACTCCTTATACCTCCTCTTTTGATCTGCCTTAGCCTTATACTACATATTCACCTTTTTAAAATGTTCTCTTACCTTCTCATGTATATTATTGATGTGCTCTGCAAAGTCTTCAGTTTCAGCACTTGTCTTCTTCTCTTGGTCCATCTTTCTCAATTCTGGAGTGGTCTTGGAACTACCTCCATACATAATCTGGAATGGGGATCTACCAGTGCTTCTGTTGAAAAAATTATTGTAAGAAAATTCTGCTTGGGGTAGGATCAAGTCCCATCCCTTGGGTTTATCTCCTACCAAACATCTCAATAGGTTACCCAAACTTCTATTCACAACCTCAGTCTACCCATCAGTTTGTGGATGGTGTGTAGAACTGAACTTCAACTCTATTTTCAACTTCTTCCACAAGGTCCTCCAAAATTACCCAAAAAATTTTGTGTCACGATCTAAGACTATACTCTTTGGAAAACCATGTAGCCTCACCACCTCTCTAAAGAACAAGTCAGCAATGTGGACTAGATCATGGGTCTTCTAGCATGGGATGAAATTTTCCATCTTTGAAAACCTGTCAACTACCACAAAGAATGAATCATTCCCTCTTTGTGTCATTGGCAAACCAAGAACAAATTCCATACTTATATCCTCCCACGGCCTCTCTGGTACAGGTAAAGGCTGATACAACCCAGTATTCTAGCTCACTCCTTTATCCATCTGACATACCTTGCAACTTTGAACAAACTTCGTCACATCTTGTGATAACTAAGGCCAATAATAATGCTCACTGACAATGGCAATGGTCTTATCCCGACCAAAATGTCCTTCCATTCCTCCACTGTGCTTCTCCTTTATTAGGTTCTCCCTCATGGAACTCCTTGGAATACACAATTGGATTCCCTTAAACAACATGCCATCCTAGATTATGAAATCTAGCCACTTCATCTTGTCAACAGTAATAGGCTCCTTGCAAGCTTTCCAAGCCTCTGCGAAATCAGGATCTTCAGGGTACAATTTCTTGAGTTCATTGAAACCAACCACTTCAATCTGCATCTCTATCAACAATGTTTGTCTCCTACTTAAGATATCTACAACCCTATTTGACTTACCACTCCTATGCTTTAAAAAAAAGGTATAACTCTACAAAAATTCTACCCATTTCATATGCCTCTGATTTAATTTTCCCTAACTACTTAGGTACTGTAAGGGTATGTGCAGGATCATGGTATGCCAAAAAGTGGCAATATTTGTAGGGTATGTGGCTGACGACTTTTTTTTCAACCAAAATTAATGAAACGAAAAGGGTTTTTAGAGGAGATTCTCAGCTTTCCATAAATATAAATTATGATTTAATTTGAATTAAATAAATAATTATTATTTATTTTCTATTAGAATTATGACTAAAGTCCTGATCGATAGGCTGATTGAAAAACATCTATAACTTTCAAACGGTACCATATTTTTTGAATCCAAAACATGCGTCACATTCTATGCTTTACATACTATATTATTAAAAAAAGAAAAATTAAATTTCATGAATTTTTACCAAGTTAAGGTGGTCAGGACAAAGCGAGTTTTTATATTTTCTAAAAGTTGTAATAAAAATTCATAATTAATTATTTACTTGGAAAAAAATTACAAAAAAATATGCATCACATCTGGACATGAGTCCTCTACTTATATATAAAATATTACAAAAAATATTATCATTTTATTATGGTTAGGGTGGTCGGCGGACACCTACTTCTTATTTTTCCACGAAATTTAAGTACTCTTGCATTGAAATTTCAAATTTTCACCAAATAGATTTTATTTATTTTTAAATAAACCTAGTATTTTAGAAACTACATTCAATTTTATACAAATTCTATTCTTACATATTTTTGAAATAATATAGATAACTTATTCAAATATTTACGTCAAGTTGCCTAACACTGATTTTTCTGAATTTTTGCCACTTAATGGCCTGTTTGGCATACCATGATCCTGCACATGCCCGTAATGCTTGATGATCAGTATACAAAACAAATTCCTTTGGAAACAGATAATGTCTCCATTTCTTTAATTCTTGAACTATTGTATAAAATTCTTGATTATATATAGAGTACTTTCTCTTTGCATCATTTAACTTTTCATTGAAATAGGCAATGGGCTTACCTTCTTGACTCATCACTGCTCCAATGGCACAACCACTAGCATCACAATCCACCTAAAAGACCTTATTGAAATCTGGGAGGGCTAAAACTAGTTGCTCTGTCACCTTCTGCTTCAACAGATCAAAACTCTTCATTGCTCTAGCACTCCACTTGAAATCTTTTCTATCCCCTCTCATTTTTTTAGTTAGGGGTGCACAAATACTAATGAAGTTTCTAATGAACTTTCTATAAAATCTGGCCAAACCATGGAAAGATCTCACCTCAGTAATAGTTCTTGAGGTAAGCCATTCTAGAATAGCCTTCACCTTCTATGGGTCCATCTTGAGACCTTATGCTGAGACAACAAAGCTCAAGTACACTAACTCCTTCACAAAACTACACTTCTTTAGATTAATCAATAATTTCTCTTCTCTCAACTTTTCAAAGAATCTACGAATATGCATCAAATGCTCACCTAGGGACTTACTGAATATTAAAATATCATCTAAGTATACAATAACAAAATTCCCCAGAAACTCTTACAATACCTCGTCCATGAGCTGCATGAATGTGTTTGGTGCATTGGTTAGCCCAAAGGGCATGACTAACCACTCGTACAAGCCCTCATTGGTCTTGAAGGCAGTCTTCCATTCATCACCCTCTCGAATCTAGATTTGGTGATATCTGCTCTTCAGATCAATCTTCATGAAGTATTGTGCTCTACTTAAACAATCCATCAGGTCATCCATCCTTGGTAGGGGAAATATGTACTTGATTGTTATCTTATTTATGTCCCGAGAGTCTGTACACATCCTCCATTCCCCATCCTTCTTCGGTGCTAGTACTGCAGGTACTACACATGGGCTCAAACTCTCTTGAATCAAACCCTTTCGCAACAACTCCTGAACTTGTCTTTTCAACTCCTCATTTTCTATAGGAGTCATTCTGTGAGCTACCTTATTTTGCAAACTGGCTCCAAGGATCAAGTCAATCTGATGACTAATCTTCCTCACTGGTGGTAAACCCTCAAGTACATTATCAGAAATAATCTCCTAAAACTCATCCAATAGTCCAGAAACTTCTACTGGCACCTTCTCACTATATTCCTTATTCATTCTAGGAATCAGTGCATAACACATACGCTCATGCTTCATGCCTTCTAAAAATTTCCTTCCATCAACAAAAAAAATTCTAGCACTATTGCATACCTTTTCTTCATCCTTCTTTAGGGGTTTCAACTTATGGCGGACTCCATCCTTCATCAGGGAATAAGTGTTTGCATGGCCATCATGTACAACTTGCCTATCGAACTACCACTGCCTCCCCAACAACATGTGACATGCATCCATGGGGATGATATCATAGAGTACCTCATCACGATAGCTTCCAATCTTGAACTTCACCAGGCACTGCTCATTGACCACAACTTTGTGGTCTTTTTGTAACTAGGAAATCTGATATGGATGTGGATTCCATTCCCTTTTCAGCTTCAGTTTTGTAACCATCTCTTTTGACACTAGATTATCGGTGCTCCCACTGTGAATAATGACATCACAACATTTTTCTTCACACTTGCACCTTGTGCAAAATAGATTCTTCCTCTATTTTGGTTCCTTCTCTTCAGTCACCAGGGCTCTTCTAACAACTAGGGCTTCTCCCCTTTCTTCATCATCTAAATGCTCGGATTGAGCCTCCTCATCTACATGTGCAACCCTTCCGCTACCTTCTAGCCTTCTATTTGTCCTTCCTTGGTGTTGTGGACACTCATAGGCTCCATGCCCTTCATCACCACAATGGAAAAAAGTTCCTCAGAAACCACCTCTTCCGATTCCTAGCTAAGATCTTCCTCATCCTCTACCTCTTTGATCACCACTATTTTAATCACGAGGGCGGTAGAAGTTATCATTCTTCCAGCTTCAACTAGTACCCACATCTTCATTTTTCCTTTCATCCTCATTTCAACTTCTAGAAGATTTTCCACTACCCCTTCCACTTTGATCTCCTCGTCCTTTTTGCTTGATGTCAAATCTTTTGTTCAACTTCTCCTCAACTTTTAGAGAAAATTGGTACACATCCTCAATGGTTGTCATTCTGACTAGGCTTAGCTCCTCTTGAATGCTCGGTCATAACCCATTAAGATAATGGGCTACCTTCTCCTTATTGGCCTCTGCATGGCCCATTCTGATAATCATCTTGTGAAAATGTTTTGTGTATTCTTTCATGGATCTACTTCCTTGCTTCAACCCTTTCAATTTCTTTAGCATATCTAACTCATAGTCCACTAGTAGGAACTGCTTCTTCAATTTCTCCACCATGCGATTCCAACTGTTCATCAATCTTTCCTTTTCCTCTTCGATTTCTCTCCAATTGGACCTCTTTCCACCAAATATTGGCATTGCCCTTCAGCTTTTTTTTTGTAAACTTAACCCGATCTGGGTCCTCTACTTCTTCATACTCAAAATACTCTTCTAGCTTGTTGATCCAGTCGATCAACTCTTTCATGTTCAAACTTCTGCAATAACTATGGACTTCTATTCTGGGTATTTTTTCGATCTTCGAAATGGCCCTTATCAGCTGCATTTGATCTTGATCAATTGCTTCTTCTTCCTCTTCTATGTCTAAATCTTCCACCTCTTCTTCATCATCTCTTTCTCCTCTCCTTCCCGGGTTTAACCCTCTTCTCATTTGTTCCTACAATGCATGAATTTGTCTCTAAGGGGCTCTAAAACCCTTAGCTACTAATGGATCTCTTCCACCAGCATTTCTTCCACCTCTTCCATTGCCATGCCTACTAGGAATCACTCTTGGAGGAATCTTGAATATCTCAAACCCAAAACCATGGTCTTGGTGCAAACTTCCTGATGATCGGCGATCTATCCACAGGCTCAAGAAAACCTGCTCTGATACCACCTGATGAGGGAGAAAACCCGAGACATAGAAAATGATGCCAACAACCAAAGAACTTTTATTATTATTTAGAATGGAACTTCTTACATGCAAAGGATCACAAATCCTCAAGCTCTGCAATACATGCAAATTATAGAAATTACAAAAATTGCAAAAGACCCCCTTTCACAGCATGTGAACTCTTTTCCCCAAAAAGCTACCCAAAAATCAGAAACTAGCCCACAAATAGCCCCTTTTCAGTTTGAATCCAAAAACAACATTCGAGTTATGAGTTTTGGCAGTTTGGAGCCAAAAATTACAATTTGAAATTCAAATTTAAATTCACATTCGAAAATTAGCACATTTATAAAAATGCACCAACTTTCGTCAGCCATAACTTTTAATCCAACTATCGAATTTTCAATGATAATACCTTTTTGGAAATCTCTCAAAAAGATGGCCGACTATTGTAATATTTTTGCAAATTTTCGAGCCCATCTGGAGCCTCTAAGGGTCTCAAATTTGGCTTTGAATATTTAATAGCTAAAAGGGGTATCTAGAAATGCAAAGACATCTACAAAAATCTAACCAAAGGAAATATAAATGTAATGGATGTTTTTTTAGGGTGATGCAAGATTTCCCTTACACCACTGGATACTCTTGCATCATCTACCAAAAAGTGGGCACTCAAAGGGATCAAATGTTTTAAGGGAATCTTAAAGGATGGATATTTTAAAGGGTGGGAATAACTAAGGGATGAATATAGCATTCCCCCCTTGAAACTGGAGGACTTATTCTGTAATTAAAGAAGTATGCAAAAATATAAGCTTCCTTATTCAAAGCAATCAAATTGAGAAATATTAGTAGGAATCTCAATGGGATATGTTGATGGTTGAAATGGCACAGCAACAGTTAAACAAAATATTGCTATTTTGTTTCTCTTGAAAGAGGAAGACAACACATGGATGTCTTAGCTCCCAAGGCCTTTATAGTTGGTTCTCAACTGTGTTGATGTCCCTCAGTGGTCAATGTAACAGTAATGTTCAAGGGGCCTACTGGTATGAGCTTCTGGATTGTTCTAAGATAAAGTATGAATTTAAACCTACTTTAACTAGGGTTTTTAAATAAACATAAAAAAGATAGATCAAGGTTTTGGTAATGTAAAGAATGATATTTCATCTAACTTAACCAGACTTATTACCTTTCAAGGAATTGCTAACTAAAACTAAAGAACAAAATTAAATAGTGATTAACACATAGTTGCATTCATTCACAGTGCTGATTTCAACAATTGATTATAGATTACCATTTAAGAAAAACACAAAATGAGATTTCATTCCTTGAAAGCTTTCAAAATCAAATGATTAACTTAAGATAAATACCGTTCTAGAACACAATATGAAGTAGATTCAAATTTGGTTGCTTCTACTATGGGTAAGATAGATAAGCAACATTTACAAATCTGACACAATCACGAGTGTACAAAAAACCTGTGTCTTCAGACTACTTCCATCTATACTAAGGAAGCTGGAAAGATACATTCCTTTCTATACTGAATTTAACCCCTAACTAAGAAGACAAAAGAAGCTCCCTTTATAAAGAAACAAGATGCAATTTTCGTGCCCTCTATCCTTCAGAAAATTTCTATTCTTCAGAGTCTATCTCTAAACCTATCTATTATATTTCTGCTAACCTCTTCTTTTCACCTCCCTCTCTTTTTTTTCTTACAAAGAGGCAACAATGCCATATATATACACCCCCTCCCAAAAAGAATGTTGACCCCTATTTTTATGGTTTACAAAATATTCGCGGTGCAAGAGGGTCGGCATCCAAATCTTTTGAAGAGAGTTAGTTCTGCATTAAATGTGCAGCCCTACCATCCATGCTGGTGAAGGATCGTTCCGAAGGTGATCTGTAGATATTTTGCAACTACCGCACTTACTTCTAGCCTCTGTATCCCTTTTCAAACTCTAGTAGAGCTACTTTGAATGCCCTAAAATATCACCATTAATGTCGAGCTACCTCTATCAGTAGATACCAGTTTTCCCTTTGACTCACAACTTCCTTCTTCCTTCGGTCCTCTTCCCACTCTAGATCTATCCTTCTACAATTTGTTAGTGTAACCTTAGGAAAAATACTGTAGTGCCTCCTTCCATCGGCGAGACATCTGCATTCGGCAAGACATTATAGCGGGCACTAAAATTTAGAGCGATATATCTTTCACCGGTAGGTTCGTTGCTATTGGCAAGACTTACATTAGTTGGGGGAGGTCATATTGAGTCCAACATGTTATACCGAGGGAAAAAAATATGTTGGCGAGACCCTATCAAGTCAGCAAGACATTTTTCCAAAGTTTTCTCCCTTCACCAAGATTCTCCAAGTTGGCAAGACCCTATCGGGTATGTGCAGGATCATGGTATGCCAAAAAGTGGCAATATTTGTAGGGTATGTGGCTGACGACTTTTTTTCACCCAAAATTAATGAAATGAAAAGGGTTTTTAGAGGAGATTCTTAGCTTTCCAAAAATATAAATTATGATTTAATTTGAATTTAATAAATAATTATTATTCATTTTCTATTAGAATTATGACTAAAGTCACGAATGAGGCTGATTGAAAAACATCTATAACTTTCAAAGCGGTATCATATTTTTGAATCCAAAACATACACATTCTATGCTTTACATACTATAGGATTAAAAAAATAAAAATTAAATTTCATGAATTTTTGACCAAGTTAAGGTGGTCGACAGATGAGTTTTTTATATTTCTAAAAGTTGTAATAAAAATTCATAATTAATTATTTACTTGGAAAAAAATTACAAAAAAATATGCATCACATCGGACATGAGTCCTCTACTTATATATAAAATATTACAAAAAATATTATCATTTTATTATAGTTAGGGTGGTCAGCAGACACCTACTTCTTATTTTTTCCCTGAAATTTAAGTACTACTGCATTGAAATTTCAAATTTTCACCAAATAGATTTTATTTATTTTTAAATAAACCTAGTATTTTAGAAACTACATTCAATTTTCTATAAATTATATTTTTACATATGTTTGAAATAATATAGATAACTTATTCAAATATTTACGTCAAGTTTCCTAACACTGATTTTTCTAAATTTTTTGCCACTTAAGGACCTGTTTGGCATACCATGATCCTGCACATGCCCTATCCCTTCAGCCAGACATCATGCCAAACTTATTTCTTTCAGTGAGACTCTACTTGGTTGTCAAGAATCCTCCTGAACTCAAAATGCTACGCTGATACCATTTCATCAGTTAGAAATATTTCTTTGAGAGACATCTGCATGCACACGACCTAATCCTGCAAAACAAGGTCTCCATTAGTTCCAAAATAAAATATATCAGAACAAAAGACTATTGCTTATGATTTCATTCAATTTTTTAATGCCATCATTTTTTAGACAAAAGGAACCCAACTTTGGTGGAGGCGGAAGTGGGAACAAAACAAAAATTGGAACTGGGACAAAAAAATGAACAAGGTAGAACCATGGTTGGAAACAAACCCAAACCAAAAACTTCTCCAAGTTTTGGGTTCGGATTTCGTTTTGAACCCGCCTCCAACCTGACCCAAAAAGATGAAGAAAGGACAAGAAAGAGAAAGAGGAAAGGGAAGGAAAACCCCACAACAAAGCAAAAAGAAATAAAGCCAAAGAACAACAAAATGTGGGACCGGGACTGAAACGGAACAAGAATATGAAACTTAGAAAGTTTTAGGGTTTGGTTCCAATTCTGATTCTGAGTCCACTGGGACAAAATAAAAAGACACGTGGGAGAACAAAAAAGAGGTAGAACCGGGATCGGGGAAGGAAAAGAAAATAGAACTTGGAAGGAATTCTAAGTTTGGTTTTCATCTTGGTTCTAGGCCCGCCAAAACAAACCAAAATGTGAAGGGAAAACCCAAAGAAGAAGAGAGAGAAAGGGAAAAAGTGGAGGGGTGGAGTCGGGGCCAGGATGGAACTTGAATGAGAAACTCTAAAGAAAGTTTAACCTTCTAATTTGGACCTGGACCCGTCTCCGAGAAAGAACGAAAGACGAAGACAAAGAACCGTTGGAATCGGAACTGGGGATGAAACAAGAACCAAAACTTATGAAGGAATTTCCAAGTCTGGTATTGGTCCTGGTTCTGCTTCCGACAGAACTTTAAAGGAAAAAATTCCTAAGGCATAAAACCAAAGCCCAAAGGGAAAAGACAAAGGGAGACCCATTTTGTTCCAGAATAAAATGGGGGGGTCATGCAAGGCATAAAAAATGGTGACTCAACCAGGAAAATGGTTTAACCATTTTCAAGAAACTGAAGGATTTAGCTACCCAGAATCTCTGGATTATGAGCATCACAACTCCAATTGGGTCAACTTTAGCAACCAAGGCTAAGCTAGAATCTCAAATGTAAATCAACACTAGCTATCCCTGAATCTATGTGTGTGCTTGATTGTGAATCACTCTTTTACAAATTTTTCATCTTTCAGATAACAATGTGAAAGATTTGAGCTACATGAGTTGATTCCCTTTAGCTGTCGTGCAATGATATCCTAGGCATTGCTCTGGTACCAGTCAGGTGTCCATAGCCCCAATGAAGATACATCTAGTTTTCTAACATCATTGCTCTATTGTCAGCCAGGTGTCCATAGCCCCGGTAGAGATACTAGAATCACCTATTCATATCGAGTCTTCTTTTATCCTCAAATAGTTCCTTTTCTTTTGGAGTTTCAGATATTTTATTTAATTTATTCTCAATATGCTAGATATTTTAACATTTGTTTTGGGTTGAAAACTACCATGGACCTCGTAACAGATCTTGGGAATTGGATTTTTCACTCAAATCTTACAACATTGTCACCCTAGGACAAATATACCACTATAAGAGGATATGATCTTGGGGATTTGTGATAGATTCAGAGGGAGCCACTAAAGGCTATTTACTTTGCACCTTGTTCTTAGGACTTTCCATAACTCATGTTGACCATGGGCATAAAACAAGGAATTTAGGACAAGAGCACCCAATCAGAAAGCCTAAAAATACCTAAACCATCTCTTTCCTAACAACCAAAGTATGCTTCAAATAACAACCCACCATTTCAAGATGGAAAGAAACAGACCAACCCCCAAGAACAAAACAAGACCGACACCAAGAACAAAGGAAACAAGGGGATAGAAAAGCGAACAAACAAACACAAACCCAAAACTATTTACAAACAAAAAAGAAGATTACTTACAAACATAAAACAAACAAAATATTTACATGAAGAATAGCAGACTATTTACATGCAAAACAAAAAATTAGCATGCTTTATGACTCAAAATAATGCTTAAGAAACTGCCCATTGACTAGCAAGGGAATGGGTTCTCCAGTTAAACTACTCAATCTGAAAGCATTTTCTCCTAGGATCTCAACAATCTGATAAGGACCTAACCATATTTTGTCAAACTTTTGGTGACTGCCTTTCTTTTCACTAGCTTTATCCCATAACAACACAAGGTCTGATATCCTGAAGGCTTTGATTTTGGCTCTTTTGTCAAACCAACGTTTGACAATAGCATGGTGCCTAAAGAACTGTTGTAAGGCAGAATCTCTTTGTTCTTCTAATTTTAACAAAGCAGCTAATCTGAATTCTATCCTATTGTCATTAGAGTAGAGCCATTGTCACATACATCAAGACAATTTTGTGATCATATGCATAGGAAATAAATTCAGCAGAAGAAAAGGCAGAGCCATTGTCACATACCAATGCGAAGGGTACTCCAAACCTAGTGGTGATGCATTCGATGAGGAACTTGAGAACTACCTCTGTTGTGTTGTTCTTGCAGGGTATTGCTTTGGTCCATCTTGTGCAGTAGTCAGTGGTAGTTAGAATGAATTTGTGCCTTGTAGAAGAGTTTGGGTTAATCACCCTAATAAAATCCAGTGCCCATTGGGAAAATGGCCTTACCTCATAGATGGGCTACAATGGCATGGTTGCATGGCATTCCTTTGATGCAGAAATATGGCATATGTGACATGTTCTTGTATGCTGATGGGTATCTTTGAACACACATGGCCAATAGTAACCAGATCTGAGGATCTAGTGGGCCAAATAATCTACAGAAGCATGACCTGTGCCATGTTTCCCATGAAACTCATAGATCACATGCTTAGCCTCTTGCTGATCAAGGCATCGTAGGTACACTCCAAAATTATTTGAGTATAGCAATCCTACTTTAAATAGATAGTGTGATCTTTTCAGTCTCATTGCTCTCCTTTGAGTGGAATTCATTCCCTCTAGACACCGATTATTGAGCATGAAACAAATGATATCAGCATACCAAGGGTCATTTGAGAAGGACTGAGTAGTGTATTGCTGACAAATGATGTTGTTACTAGCATCACCCATAGATTTAGACAACCTAAGATGAGTTTCATAGGGTGTATCTCTAGATCGAACTCTTGCAAGATGGCCATCCATTTCCCTCTTCTTTCTCCTAGTTCGCTCTACATACGTAGAGACTTGATAGTAGCGTAAGGAACTACAATGATAATCTAACTTCAGAGGATGTAGTGCCTAAAATTTTTGACAGCTCGGACCAGTGTAAAAGCTTTCTTCTCAAGAGGTGGGTATTTAACTTCAGCATTTTTGAATGGAGAGCTCATAAAGGCAATTGGCCTTTCGTCTCCCTCTTCTCTTCATTGAGTTAAGACAGCTACGCAAGAATGTTCAAAAGCAAAGGAATAGATGTAAAATGGTCTCAGATAGTCTGGATTGGTGAGAACGAGCGCTTCTGAAATGGATCACTTGATTTGTGAAAACACATCCTTAGCCTCCTCAATCCACTCTGTTTTAGCATCATTTTTCATCATTTGATTCAATGGTTTTACAATCTCTGCAAATCCCGTGATAAACTTTCTCATGAAATTGATCTTTCCAAAGAAAGACCTCATCTCTCTCTTGCTTCCTATCAAGGCTATCTTCATAATGGACTCAATTCAATCTAGATCAATCGATATTCCTTTCTTAGAGATTATGTGTCCCAAAATTTTCCCTTCAGAAACCTCAAACACACACTTTTTGGGATTCAAGGAGATGCCATACTGGATACATCTTTGAAGAACTTTGGCTAAGTCTATAGCGTGGTTCAATCTATCCTTGGATAACACTGTCAAGTCATCCATGTAAACAATAATGCATTTACTGATTATTTCCTTGAATGCTATGTCCATGGCACGCTAAAAAGTTGCTCTAGCATTTATCAGACCAAATGGCATTCTTCTATAAGCATATGTTCCCCACTTTGTAGTGAAGGTTATCTTCATTTTGTCTTCATAGTTAACCATCACCTGATTGTATCTAGAGTAACCATCCAAGAATTATATCATTTGAGATCCATTGACTATCTGCGAGACCTCATCTAGTGAAGGAAGTGGGTAGTTATCCTTTTCTAAAGCTCTATTTAGATTCCTAAAGTCTACACATAACCTTATCTCTCCATTTTTCTTACGAACTGGGACTAAGTTAGCCACCCATGTTGAATGGCGTATAGGGAAGATTATCCTTGCAGAGAGAAATTTCTTAACTTCTTTGAAGATCAATGGTTCAATCAAGGCATTAACAGGGCGTTGTTTCTGTCGGAAGGGTTTAGCTTCGGGCTTCAAGGGGATAGTGTGAGTCATAACAGAGGCATCAAATGTCTTTAAGTCTTCATATCCCCAAGCTATTGCAGCAATATCCCTTTTAAGTGCCATCAATATGTCTTTCCTAATTTCTTCAGGGAAGGCTTTCCCCGTATAGATATTCCTTTTCGGGCTAGAATTAGCCAGGTTAACTGTTTCATATTCACCTCCCTTATCTTCAGCTGATGCCTTCTCTTGAGCCTTTGGGTCTGAGTCAAAATTTCTTTTTAAAGCAACATTCCCTTAGGAATGTTATTACTTTTCAGATTAAGGACCCCTTCTATATCACAATCTCCAGGGTTCCTTTCTCCTTGTTGGACTCAGCAATAATTTGTCCTTCACAAACATCTGAACTTGCAAGGAAAGCAAGGATATTTCAGTCATCATCAAAAATTGAAAATTCTTGATATTATCAAGAACTGCAGGGGTGGAAATTAGTTCTACTGAAAATCTTCTAAGTTTGGAGCCTTGCATAGGTTCTAGGGTAATTGCAGCAATAACTAATGAATCAGCTATCTGATTTTCTTCTCTAGGGATTAAGCTAATCCCAAAGGAATCAAAATATTCAATTAGGTTCCATACCTGATTTCTATATGTTGCTAACCTTTTATTGTGACATGTATATTGGTTGCACACTTGCTTGATAACAATTTCTGAATCCCCTTTGACCATCAAGGCAGTGACCTTGTTATGTGCAAACATCAGTCCCCATGCTAGAGCTTCATATTCTACTATGTTATTAGTGCATTCAAACTGTAGCATGTAAGAAGCAAAGAAGGTTTTCCCTCTCAAGTTGGTTAGTTCAATCCCCACACCATAGCCTGCCTTCGATTTGGATCCATCAAATGTGATGGTCCATAGATGATCACAGGTTGGAGTTGATTCTTTTAAATTTTTTATGGGTGCTTGAGTTAGATGAGTCATAATTGGGGTTGCTTGATATTTTGCATTAAGTATAGGTAAAGGATGCTTTGTAAGTTATTTAGATACACTCTCCAATTCTTACTTAGTTATATCATCTAACTAGTGGCTATCCTTCTGACAGTCACTAGTGTCTTCGGTTAACCCCTTAGGTTTTGGAATATTCGTGAATGCAGGAATGTCGAGCAATCCTTGGGGTTGATCCACATGAGTATGCTAGTTAAGACATGTGACTGAGGCCAGTTCAATTTCAGAAGGAATCTCTTTTGGAAGTATCTGATCCCTGATTAACATTGTTGCAAGCTTCTTTGGCTTCAAATGAGAACTGGTCAGCAATGGCCTTAGGGTGATTTGAGCTAGCTTCTCTACCTTGGGAAACATGATTTAAAATGTTGATGCAGGGTTGGCAAGTCAATTCAAAATGATTTTGGTAATGCACCCTGCACCAATTAGGGAGAAGAAGACTCTGCAGATCGGTGTCTTCCCCTAACATCAGTTGATCTTGTTGTAGCTTATTGATCAATACCTATTTATTTTCATTAATCATTGAATCAAGGAACTTTGGTATTGGCAGCCCTTTAGGATCAAGAACAAAAAAGGTTAAAATTTCATCTCTTTTATAAACACCTATCCCTGTTTCGAAATAGGCTACCTCATTAGGGAAATCATACTTCGTGATGATATGCTTGAGGTGAGGATCACTTTCAATCTTAATTTGAGTAGGAATCCCTCTCCATGGTAGCCACATATGTGAAAAGTCAAGGGAGAGATATCCCTCTAGACTTTTCATCAAATCTCTGCTCAACAACATACCATAGGTCTCGGGAATGTTTGCGACTTGAATTTCTATGTTAGTTAGGATCCTAGGGTCAGATCCTACTTGAACATGTATGTTTTTTAATTCCCCCACCACATTAACCTTTGTCTTGTCAAGTTGAATTACTTTCTTATTCGTTTGAATGGGGTTTAATCCCAATTTCTGGCATACAGAAAATGGCATGACATTTCCAGAAGCCCCCAAATCCAACATACAATTATGTAGGTTCTTCCCACAAATTCTCAAACTCAAAAGGAATGGTGGAGTACCTACCTTGTTTTTGTACAAGGCTACATTCATGTCTATAGCAGGTGCCACCTTGATTTTCCCTTTTAATTTATCAGTTTGTTCTAAAGCCTTCAGCATGATCTCTCTTTGAGCAGGGCACCACTTTAAGATGTCAAAATATGACAGAATTTTTCTATTCCTACATCTGAGAAACAATATCAAATTTTGAGTTATAGCTTATATTGCTTTTGAAAACAGCAGAGGAATTACCTTTGTTGTGGAGGTCAAGCAGACCTTTTGGTGGAGGAGGGTTATTATCAGCACTTTGATTTGGAGGTAGCATGTGATTAGGTGGTGCTGATGTAGTGAATGGACTCTTATTCTAATTCCTCAGGAAGTGTCCCCCTTTCATCTGAAAGGCTTGGGCATCATATGAATCTTCCTCTAGTTCATTCTCCTCTTGCCTTGGGAATGAAGGTTCCTCCTCAAAGATGTCATAAGTCATTGTTGTTTATACTGAGTCACCTCCTTTGTTTGAATTCCCCTGGAATGTGTGGGAATCTTCTTGTGCCATTTTGACAACTTTCTCCATCTAAGGGCAGTTTACCTCAGAATGGGTCACAGTATCATGCAGCCTACACGAATTAGTCATGAAATTTACGTCACCCACATTTGTAGTATGTGACCTCTCCTCATTAACTTGATAATTATGAGGAGCTTCACCATTGTTAGGCCCTGTGTTCCATGGTGAGTTGTTATTTGTTCTATGGTTGTATCCTTTGTTTTGGCTTTGACAACCTCTTTGGTTGTAGTTGTTATTATAATAAGTACCCTGGTTGTTGTTGTTTGGATTAGGGTAGTTTCCTTGGTTTTGAGAGGGGTTCAAATGAAGATGCCCAGGCCATGTCATTTGTGACTTGGGATAGCGTTTTCTTTAAGCTATCTACCTCATTTGTAAGTTGAACTATCTTCTCACTTTCCACACTCTTAGCAATAGGTGGCTGACCACCATGATTTGGTGTTCCAATTCGGTTAGGATGACCATGGGATCTTTCAAGAAGCTGTGATTGTTGAAAGGGATCAAGAGTTCCAGTAGCAAAGAATGGAATAGGTGGTTGGGTTTAAAATTCAGACATAGGCCAATAATGTGAAGAACACATCCTTGGGATAGTGTTAAATAGAGGAGTTGAGCTATGCATCTGATATCCTATTGGAGGGAAACCTCCTCCTAGACTCCCTTATTGAGAACTGATTTGTTGCTACAGCTTGATAGCTAAATGATAGACTTTGGATAGAGAATCAATATCAACCGGTTGGTAAGTTCTTTGTAGGAACAAACCTAGCAAAGGGTCTATAACCCTAAAGTATGCCTGAATGGTGCTATTCTTGGTAACTAGGTAGGGGTCCTGCAGCCTCTTGTACATTCGTTGAAACTTGGTATTGAATAAAGGCAACAATTCACCTTGTTCCTTCCTTATGGTTGCAAACTAAAGGTATAACAGAGATGGATCCACATACACCCTAAACTGATTAATGAAGGAATTTTCCAAGTGTGTCCAGGTCAGAATGGAACCTTGAGGGAGATTAAAGTACCAATTGTATGCCATATCCCCTAAGGAGTAAGGGAACAACCTACAAACTACATCATGGTGAACTATCTGAGCTCTAGTACAAGTATCCTTGAAAACTTGTATGTGCTCTTCAACACTTTGTGATTTGCCATGGATGTACTTGGGGTAGAATTTCTCAGGGTTCTTGGGCATATCATAGAAACCTCTAGGAATAGTCCCTGATGGAGAGGGATTATTCTGAAAGAACACCATTGGTGGGGGTGGTGGCGGTTGAGCTAGCTATTGTATGGGTTGAATCATCTGTGATGACAATTGAGATGAATTGGATGGTGGATTGATGGGTATCCACTGGGGTATTGGTGAAAATCCTAGTGGAGTGAGTGGAGTTGATAAGGGTGGTATGATGGTTGCCCCAGTTCTGTGACTCTTATGTCTTATTGGGGTCTTGAGTTCTATCAAGGGTGGTGGATTTTCAACTAATTGAAGAACTCTATAGGACCTTTCTTGGGAGAAAAACCCAGCTTTATCCAGTTTTCCCTTCTAGGCACTACCTCTAGCGCCACTTCCTATTGACAATCAAAATGGCAATGGCCAAAATTAAACAGAATATTGCTATTTTGTTTCTCCTGAAAGAAGAAGACAACACATGGATGTCTTAGCTCCCAAGGTCTTTATAGTTGGTTCTCAGCTGTTTTGATGTCCCTCAGTGGTCAATGTAATAGTAATGTTCAAGGGGCCTGCTGGTATGAGCTTTTGGATTGTTCTGAGATCAAGCATGAATTTAAACCTACTTTAACTGGGGTTTTTAAAGAAACATAAAAAAGATAGATCAAGGTTTTGGTAATGTAAAGAATGGTATTTCATCTAACTTAACCAAACTTATTACCTTTCAAGGAATTGCTAACTAAAACTGAAGAAAAAAATTAACTTGTGATTAACACATAGTTGCATTCATTCACAGTGTTGATTTCAACAACTGATTATAGATTACAATTTAAGAAAAACACAAAATGAGATTTCATTCCTTGAAAGATTTCAAAATCAAATGATTAACTTAAGATAAATACCAGTCTGGAACACAATATGAAGTAGATTTGAATCTGGCTGCTTCTACTGTGGGTAAGACAAATAAGCAACATTTAAAAATCTGGCACAATCACCAGTGTACAAAAAATGTGTCTTCAGACTACTTCCATCTATACTAAGGAAACTAGAAAGATACATTCCTTTCTATACTGAATTTAAGCCCTAACTAAGAAGAAAAAAGAAGCTCCCTTTACAAAGAAATAGGATGCAATTTTTGTCCCCTCTATCCTTTAGAAAATTTATATTCTTCAGAGTCTATCTCTAAACCTATCTATTCTATTTTTGCTAACCTCTTCTTTTCACCTCCCTCTCTTTTTTCTCTTACAAAGAGGCAAGAATGCCATATGTATACACCCCCTCTCGAAAATAATGTCACCCCTTGTTTTTAGGGTTTACAAAATATTCACGGTGCCAAAGGGTCGGCGTCCAAATCTTTTGAAAAGAGTCGGTTCTACATTAAATGTGCACCCCTGCCATCCATGTTGGTGAAGGATCATTCCAGATGTGATCTGTAGAGCTTTTTTAGCTACCACACTTACTTCTAGCCCTCGTGTCCCTTTTCAAACTCCAGCGGAGCTACTTTGAATGCCCTAAAATATCACCATTAATGCTGAGCTACCTCTGTCAGTACATACTAGCTATCCCTTTGACTCACGGCTTCCTTCTTCTTCCTTCAGCCCTCTTCCCACTCCGGATCTATCCTTCTACAAGTTTTTGGTGTAACCTCACGAGAAATACTGTAGTGCCTCCTTCCATCAGCAAGACATCCACATTCAGCAAGACGTTATAGCAGGCACTAAAATTCTGAGTGATATATCTTTCACCAGCATGTTCATTGCTATCAAGAAGACTTACATCAGTTGGGGGAGGTCATATTGAGTCCAACATGTTATACCGAGGGCACAAAATATGTCGACGAGACCCTATTGGGTCGGCAAGACTTTTCACCGAAGTCGTCTCCCTTCATCGAGATTCTCTGAGTCAGCAAGACCCTATCCCTTCAGCCAGACATCACACCAAAATTGTTTCTTTCGGTGAGACTTTACTCGGTTGTCAAGACTCCTCCCGAACTCAAACTGCTATGTCGATACCATTTCATCATTCAGCAATATTTCCTTGAGAGACATCTGCATGCACACGACCTGATCCTGCAAAACAAGGTCTCCATTAGTTTGAAAAATAAAATATATCAGAATGAAAGACTATTGCTTATGATTTCATACAATTTTTTAATGCCTTCATTTTTTGGACAAGAGGAACCCAACTTTGGCGGAGGCGGAAGTGGGACCAAAACAAAAACTGAAACTGGGGAAAAATGATGAACAAGGAAGAACTAGGGTCATAACCAAACCCAAACTAGAAACTTCTCCAAGTTTCGGGTTCGGATTACATTCCAAACCCGCATCCGACATCACCCAAAAAGATGAAGAAAGGACAAGAAAGAGAAAGAGGAAGGGGAAAGAAAACCCCATGACAAAGAAAAATGAAATAAAAGCCAAAGAACAAGAAAATGCGGGAATAGGACTAGAATGGAACAAGAATATGAAACTTAGAAAGTTTCAGGGTTCAGTTCCAATTCCAGTTTCGAGTCCACCGAGACAAAATTAAAAGATGTGCAGGAGAAAAAAAAGAGGCACAACCAGGATTGGGGAAGGAAAAGAAAACATAATTTGGAAGGAATTCTAAGTTCGCTTTCCATTCTGGTTCTGGGCCCGCCAAAACAACCAAAATGTGAAGGGAAAACCTGATGACGAAGAGAGAGAAAGGGAAAAATCAGAGGGGTAGAGTCGGGGCCGGGATGGAACCTGAATGAGAAACTATGAAGAAAGTTTAACCTTTTGATTCAGACCTGGACCCATCTCCAAGAAAGAACAAAAGACGAAGACAAAGAATTGTCGGCACCGGAATCAAGGATGGAACAAGAACTAGAACTTATGAAGGAATTTCCAAGTCTGGTATTGGTCCCGATTCCTCTTTCGACAGAACTTTAAAGGAAAAAATGCGTAAGGCAGAAAACCAAAGGCCAAAGGGAAAAGACAAAGGGGGACCCATTTTGTTCCAGAATAAAATGGGGGGGTTATGCAAGGCATAACAGGATAATGCCAGCCCGCTAAAGGAGATAAAGTCAAATATTTTATAGAACCTTATCAAAAAATTAGGAAATTATTGAGCATGTGAAAAAAGTATGGAATATAACATTAAGCCAGGAAGAGTGGAGCAAAATTTTTAGAAAAATATTTGTCAAACTGTTTGGAGCCAAAGAAGGCTTGCTTTAAATGGCTTTTAATACTTCATAAATTAAGTTTTAAAATTGACTTTAATGATGTGGAGATCTACAATATTTATGAATTTCCTAAAATTATTAAACATATAATGTTTTAATATTTTTATGTCGAATAAAATTGGAAGCTATTTTGTGAAAAGCAACTCATTTGAAAAGAAAATAATTAAATTAGAATAGACAAAGTTTTCTTTGAAAAATATTTTAAAATTTCAAAAGATCTTTCATTATTTTGGCAAGTCTTTCTATTGAAATACAATAGAATCTATGGAAAGAAAGGAATGAGGAAAGGTTTAAAGGAGTAAGAAAGGACCCTACTGAGTCATCAAAAAGACTCACAAAACACTTTATTTCCTTTTAGGTATCCTTGTCAATGGAGGTTTCCAACAACAAATTTTATAAACTTCATCAGGATGGTACTATGAGAATTAATATGCAGGAGGTGAGGATAGGTCACACATGGCAATTAGGTCAACCAAGCACATAGGTTTTTCTTAAAACATTGCATGACTTCTAGAAAGAGTTTAATGACAGGATTGGAAAGGGAAATAAATAGGTATAGGGTTCAGGTGTGCATAGGGAGGATGATATCATAAATGAAGAACTTATGGAGGTTGAAGCTCTCCTGATAATGAATAATATAATTCCTAGCACAAGTGGTTGATTTGCCAGTCTAGTTTTACTTTTTTTTTTGTACCCTTTCAACAATTTTGTATAGGAATGTTGGTAATATAAATAGTAGAAGTAGTATACTTATTTATATAATATATAGGTTGCTCAAATCTTTACTAAGAAAGAATGTATGTAATAGGCTATTTTTAGAGATGTAATAGGCTCTCCTCATGTATGTAATTTATATAACTAATAATGGGGCTCTCTATATGGGAAATGGTAGAGGCTAAAATCAATATCTATTATATGCTCTGATATTGGTGACCTTCACACCGACTTATGATGTATTGTTCTGATTTTGATTACTATATCTTAAATATATATAAAAAATTCTCTAGAAAAATGAAAGTTATATTTTAAATATTACTTAAATGATATAATGTAATTTAATAATCACTAATATTTAATAAAATATATCTTTTATAAGATAAAATAAAATATAAATTTTATCATATTATTAATATCACTAATTTATAAGTCATAATAGTGGAATCAGTGGGGCATCCACACTAATATAGTATATGTAGCCCAAAAGGCAATTTGTAGTCTATTATGTATTGACTTTGTGAATAATCAAAATAATTTCCCTATATACCAGACACAAATCCATTTCTCAATTGAACCTATGTTAATTTGGTTATCCCTAAAGTAGTAGATTCATCTCACCCTTTTTCTCATGTCTTGTATATTTTTATTGTGAGTTTATTTTTAGTGATAAATTGGTGTATAGGATATTATAAGTTTAATATAGAGTTATCATCCATTCCACATAGACTCACAATTTTTTTTTCCTATTCTACAAAATAATAATTGAATATTCCACATAAAGCCTTAAATAAGCATTGAACAATAGATTTATGTGATATTCACACCAATCTAACTCTCTCTAATAAACCTCTCTCTAAATATATCAAGCCATCTACCACTCTCTTTAGTAAACAATACTCTCAAAGATGACCACATTTGATATAGTTCCCTTATAACAACTATTAGATAAGAGAATTGTTGGTTTTCTATCTAAAAAATGTAATAGATCATGATTTTATCCTAATATTGAAAAATTAATTCTATAAATCGTTGAAATTAACCTAAATTTGTGATTTCATTTCACAACCTTTATAAATAAAAGCTATTAAATATGCTATATGTAACTAAAAACTAGCATATAAAATTTCTTTATTAATATGTATCCTAGTATGATCATTTTGAGCCTACCAATTACCAATTCATTGCAAAGAGTTAATAAAAATATCATTTTTTAAAATTTCACTAAAAGATGGCTATTTATTGATTATTCAAGTCTTATCCCATTTCCCTATTCGGATGCAAAGTTTAAATTCCGCATCTTGTCCACTTTCTTGAGACTAAACCCACTTAAAGTAGTAATTATCAAGTAAAAAATAAAAATTTTGAAGTGGAAAATTAAATTTACAAAGCCAAGTTCTATTTATATTAACCTATTTATTTTGGTTAGAAAATATCATTATATTTTGTATGGTTTTTATAATCTAGGATAGCTAAATGATGTTTAAAAAGTGAACACCAATGGTTACTTTTCATGTCCCTTGTATTGTAATTCTTTAATTAGATATTAATATTAAGCTTCATTTTAAATCATGATTCATTATGTTGGTATTCGGCATATGCATTGAAAAACATGACATAATTGGTATTTCTATCCTTGTAAAAGTAGTCATGTTTGTTTCATTTATTTAAGACTTTTTATAATTTTAAAATGTTAAAAACATGAGCTTGTGGTTTATACTTTACATGTTTTGACTCAAGATAATGGTTGAGTGACATTAAGTATAAGTATATGTGTGCTCTAAGATATAACTCTATCTTCTTTTTTAAAAATCATGTTTGTAAAGTAAAACAACATAAATCCAAACATGACCAAATTACTAAACATAAGCTAATAAATTAATAAACTATGATAATGTGGCGTCTTACATGCATTTTCAAGGTAATTTTTGACCTATTCATGTTTTATAACTCATTAATTATTTATTTTTCTTCCCATTCTTCATCTATTATATGTTCACATCTTCATTGTGCTAATTTTTTTCATAATGATGAATTTCCTAGTCTATGTTAGAAACCAAGATCTGAAATGTAAACTAGAAAAAGCCTTCCACAGAAGAGAAAATCATAAAAGGCAAAGCTTTCCAACAGATGTGCAAAATATTATTATTCAAGAATTATTAATTACAAAATATGATTTTATTTATAAAAGCAAAGGTGCATAACCCTAATATTATCTTGAGCAACAATATAAGGATAAGAATAAAAAACCTAGGAATTAAAATATTACCTAAGTAAAGTTATTCAAGTTTAATTAAATATTAATTACATGAGTTTCACTCTCATTTTGGCGTCGACATCGAGATACATGGTTTCCATATTCTATCATCATTTCATCTACTAATGCTTCACAGATTCCAGGGTTGTTCCAGTTTGTGAGTTTTCCAGTGTTTCGTGGCATTGGGTCTGCTATCACATTATTATGAATCCATTTTTGGTTTCTTGTAGATAAAAGTATATTTACTTTCTTGTCAGATTGTGGTTCCAATGTTACTCCACAGTGTTCTTCCAGTGCTTCTTTGCAGCAGTCATCTCATTATAGGGGGTTTTGTCCCATTGGGTTTTCCTTCTCTACCTCATTATTGCATTTGTAAATGGGTACCTAATCAGGCCTTGTTGTCGGGACCCATTAATGCTTTCTTGCATTCATCTTAGTTTTAGGTGCATGCTTTTTTAGTCTCCCTAAGTTGCACTTATTGGGGGGTGTTAGTGTAATTAATATTTAATTACACTTGCATAAATTTACTTAGGTAATATTTAATTCCTAGGTTAATTAATTCTCATCCTTATCTTGTTGAGCTATCTTGTTGCTCAAGATAAGATTAGGGCTATGCATATTTTCTTTTATAATTAATGACTTTAGCGGTTAGGATTTGAACCAATGCAAATCAAGAAACATAAACTCTCAATCTAAAGTGTGAATTGATTGAATTTGATATGTGTCAAGCAAGAGCAAGAATGTGGCCAAAAGAAACTAAGAAACCAGATAACCCATGCAAGCTATCATCAAATCAGGATGAAGATCAAAGTGCATGCACACTCTAATTAGATTATTATGCAAGAAACCCCCTGAATGAACTTTATCTCAGTTCATTTATTACAATAACCTAGCAATTGTTAAAGGAGAGAATGCTTTAACATGCATAAATAGAAAATGAGATGATGTGGTATTGAAATGAAGTTCAAATATTCAAGTTTCACATTCCAACTGCCAAAAACATCCAAGTAATCTTCAAAACACCCATTGAGACAAATCTGGAATAATGATCAACTTGGGACATATACAAAAAAAATTGCATGGACAAAAAAATAAAGCTCCTTAATACCAAGTTCCAACACCGTAAAGAAGAAAAAAATTGAAGATTGTAGCAAAAAGTTATGAGTTGAGAACCCAAAAATAAACATCTGACTTCAAACAGAAATAAATGCAGCTAAACAGAAAAATACAAAAAAATAAACTACACCACAAGAAAGTGCTCAGAACTACCTTTCTGGTGATATGTCGTTTGCCTGATTTCAATACTGTATACCCAAGTTCTGCCAAAAAGAAAAAGAGTGCTCCTTTAGGGAAAATTGGGGCTAGGAGGGGGCTTAGAGCGTTGTACGGCCATTGACGTCAGCACTTCACGAGAAAAAATTTGATGGCCTAGAATAAAACTCTTCCATGGGAAAAAGTACAATAAATACTCTGGAACATTATCCATAAAAACATGGCCCTCAAACTGAGAAGGATCTGAACTAATGTGGATCAAAAAACATAAACTCTCAATCTAAAGTGTGAACCGATGTGAATCTGATAAGTGTCAAGCAAGAGCAAGAATGTGGCCAAAAGAAACTAAGAAACCAGATAACCCATGCAAGTTGCCATAAAAAAAAAATGAAAATGGAGATCAGAGTGCATGCACACTCTAATCAGAAATTTAATGCAAGAAACCCCCTTGATGGAACTTTATCTTAGTTCATTTATTGTAATAACCCAACGTTTGTAAAAGGAGAGAATTCTAAATGTGCATAAATAGAAAATAATATGATGTGGTACTAAAATGAAGTGAAAATATTCAAGTTTCACCTTTCCAACTACCAAAACATCCAAGTAATCTCCAAAACACCTATCAAGACAAATCTAGAATAAGTTAAACTTGGGATAGATACAGAAAAAAGTGCATGGACAACAAAATAGGGCTCCTCAATACCTTTCTAATGCCACAAAGAAGATGAAAATCGAAGATCATGGAAAAAATTTATGAGCTCAGAAGCCATAAATGAACATCTAACTTCAAACAACAATAAATGCAGCTAAACAGAAAAATACTGAAAAATAAACTGCACCACTAGAAAGTGCTCAGAACCAGCTTTTTGGCAACATTTCGTTTAGTGATATTGGTATATTATGCTTGCCTCATAATATTCTCCAGGAATCTAGAATCACCAGAATATTCTGTGTAGCAGTCGGGCTGAGCGGAGGGCCCCTAGTCCTCCATATGACTGGGGTGGAGAAGAGGGAGCCCGCAGGGGCTGGCTGTAGATGGGCAGGTGTCGACACCGACGGTGGCAGACCGGTGGCCACCTGGTGGCCGCTTGGCGGCAGAACCCTTTAGAATTGGAGGTGTCACACAAACTTTAAAAAATGCATTTTTTTGAAATTCGAGCCTTGGGAAGCATGTAGGGGAGGTTGTATGGTCCCGAGACAATTTTTTTTTCCTTGCAGACCAACTTCAACAAAATTGATAAAACGAAGGGCGATCTTAGGATTTTTGGCTGCTGCAAATGCGATGGTGACCTTCGTTTCCGCCCAAACTGCTCTGAAAAATTGGCTATCTCTAGAACTTGCAAAAAATCTCCCAGCTTGAAACCCTCATGGATTTGACAAACGATGGCCAAAATATGCAAAACAGAAGTCAATCGTAACTTTTCCAGTGCTTTGAATCCAATGGTGAAACCTGATCTGATCAAAAATGCCTCATAAATGTATTCAAGGCATAATACCCTCAAGGAATCCTGAACGAACTCTGCAATGATTTTCTCAAAAAAATTGAGAAGGGGTAACAAATCAAGGTTCTCATATCATGTTAGAAACCAAGATCTAAAATATAAAGCAGAAAAAGCCTTCCACGGAAGAGAAAATCAGAAAAGGAAAAGCTTTGCAAAAGATGTGCAAAATATTATTATTCAAGAATTCTTAATTACAAGATATGATTTGCTTTATAAAAGCAAAGATGCATAACCCTAATCTTATCTTGAGCAACAAGATAACTCAACAAGATAAGGATGAGAATAATAAACCTAAGAATTAAAATATTACCTAAGTAAAGTTATGCAAGTGTAATTAAATATTAATTACACTAACAGTCTATATAGGTGAAAAATGTGTGTTTTCTTTAATGATCAAGCATTCTCAATCATCCCTACTTACTATATATATATATATATGAAGTATCTAACCTTGATCATTTGGAAAGATCTAATTTCTAAAAACTCTTATAGTTGTAGCACATACATTGCTAGATTTTTCATTAAGATTGTTACCATCATCATCTTTAAAACCAACTCTATATGAAAACCATTAGTTCTACCTAGCATTTCAATCCTCATTTATGGGATATCTTTACCTTGGAGATTGAATTAACATTTAGGCAATCATAGAATGAAGAATTTGAAAAAAAATTGGATTATTTTTATGATCACATTGTTATATGAACTAAGCTTAGGATTTAGAGCACAATATTCTAATTATAGATTTCCTATTTTATTGAATAAATTTCATTTATCAATCAATTTAAATTAATAATTTCATAAATTGTGTTTAATTACTTTTCCTTGGTGAATTTATACTCTTAATATCATGATTCATGTTGTTACATCTTCAAATCAAAAAAATATTTGTCAATCTTCCAAACTAGTATGACTATTCAATACCAAATCCAATAAAAAATTGGAAAATTTATAATTTAGACTCCATATTCCATGCCTTCATATCTATTTGAATATTGTCCACTAATTTCACTAACAGACAAAACAATACACTTACATTAGGGACTGTTAGAAATTACAGTGCTCTAACATCAGGGCCTGCTGCTTTCTTTTCCGGCTCCTTCAGTTCCATAGCGCATGCAATTTTTTCATCCTTCTGGTCAGAGTTGGTGGGTTCCATAGGGACTGGTATAGTTTTTGCCTTTCACACAAAACACGACTTACGCTTCTAAATCTCCAACTACGAGCATGCCTTTGCTATTTCTAGACATGAAGTTCGTTGACTGCGGGCACGTTTGTACAGCAGATGACGTCGAGGCTGTAAGATAGAGCGCTCTATATCCAGACTTCCAGGAAAGGTCGAGTTATATATATATATATATTATTACTGTTAGTTTGTCTTTTCTCACGTTGGCGAAACCTTAGATACCATTCATTCTATAAAATGGACCACGTTCGTTCCAGTAAGCACATTATGTTGTCAGTTTAATTGGTTTAAGTTGTCTGGGTACTATCACCTTTCATTTTATAAACAGAGATCAGACCGAACGGCACGATTTGTACACATCGATAAATTATGATTTATTAGCGTCTGCGTAAGTCGGGGGCTATTGTTTTCGTGTGGCCAGTTTTACCAAAGAACGTGTTTTACAGTTTATCAATCTACTAAAAAAATTTGCATTTATTGATCACTGTAATTTATGCCATAAGTAAGGGATCACGTAGAAAATGATATTCAATTGGAGGAATCTCAAGATTCTTTCTAGTGGCAAATTAAATCACTTTGGATATTGTATTAAGGTGTGTGTACGAGTATTATGTCATTTAAGATTTATAAGAGCATCTTTTGACATAGATAAGATAATGCATTACATGTGAAAACATGTAAGGGGGCTTAGAAAGTGAATATATAAAGACTTTTGATTAATTTGTGATCTATAAGAATTAGGTGTAAGAGCATCTTATTAGAGGTTTGAATAGTTCAAGGTGGGTAGAAATTATGGCATCAAAAGTTACATACTATATTCTTAGTAGGTTGATTCATTATAGGGGAGAGTGGAATTGAGAGGATTGATTTGAGCACACAAAATGATTTTTTTTTCTTCTCGTTTTGGAAATTACTCATGATTTCTTGTTTGACCTTTCTTTGTATTTTAGATGTTTAGAATAGAGAAATCATGCACATGTATATTTGTTGGGGTTATACAATCTAATTTTCTATATACAAAAGTTGAAGGATCTTGTTGAAAGGGCTAGTAGTCTAATACTATATTGTAATTTAGGTGTTAAGATGAATACATTAGCCAAAGAAAAAAATGATCAAGCTACTGAATCTTTTTCTTTTTGTGGATTTTAAAATATAATTAATAGTGGTTACAAAAAAACATTGGCTATTACTTTTGTTTGCTAGAGAATTTTCCATTCTTCTTTAAAGTAAAGCAATATGATTGCACCCAATTAGAAATTAGATAGGATCAAAAATCAAATTGTTCACTAATGTTGTTATAGATTCCAAGAGGCACCACCATTTATGGTTGAAAAACCCTTAACCAATTGAATTTTTGTGTTATTATAGATTTATTGTAATCCAATTCTAGGATAAATTGGTGTCTAGGATATTATACGTTTAATATAGAGTTATCATCCATTCCACATAGACTCACAATTTTTTTTTTCCTATTCTACAAAATAACATTTGAATATTCCACATAAAGTCTTAAATGAGCATTGAACAATAGATTTATGTGATATTCACGCCAATCTACCTCTCTCTAATAAACCTCTCTCTAAACATATCAAGCCATCTACCACTCTCTTTAGTAAACAATACTCTCAAAGATGACCACATTTGATATAGTTCTGTTATAACAACTATTAGATAAGAGAATTGTTGGTTTTCTATCTGAAAAATGTAATAGATCATGATTTTATCCTAATAGTGAAAAAATAATTCTATAAATTGATGAAATTAACCTAAATTTATGATTTCATTTCACAACTTTTATAAAATAAAAGCTATTAAATATGCTATATATAAATAAAAACTAGCATATAAAATTTCTTTATTAATATGTATCCTAGTACGATCATTTTGAGCCTACCAATTACCAATTCATTGCCAAGAGTTAATAAAAATATCATTTTTTAAAATTTCACTAAAAGATGGCCATTTATTGATTATTCAAGTCTTATCCCATTTCCCTATTCGGATGCAAAGTTTAAACTCCACATCTTGTCCTCTTTCTTGAGACTAAACCCACTTAAAGTAGTAATTATCAAGTGAAAAATAAAAATTTTGAAGTGGAAACTTAAATTTACAAAGCCAAGTTCTATTTATATTAACCTATTTATTTTGGTTAGAAAATATCATTATATTTTGTCTGGTTTTTATAATCTAGGATAGCTAATTGATGTTTAAAAAGCCGACACCAATGGTTACTTTTCATGTCCCTTGTATTGAAATTCTTTAATTAGATATTAATATTAAGCTTCATTTTAAATCATGATTCATTATGTTGGTATTGTGCATATGCATTGAAAAACATGACATAAGTGGTATTTCTATCCTTGTAAAAGTAGTCATGTCTATTTCATTTATTTAAGATTTTTTATAATTTTAAAATGTTAAAAACATGAGCTTGTGGTTTATACTTTACATGTTTTGACTCAAGATAACGGTTGAGTGACATTAAGGATAAGTATATGTGTGCTCTAAGATATAACTCTATCTTCTTTTTTTAAAATCATGTTTGTAAAGTAAAACAACATAAATCCAAACATGACCAAATTACTAAAAATAAGCTAATAAATTAATAAACTATGATAATGTGGCATCTTACATGCATTTTCAAGGTAATTTTTGACCTATTCGCATTTTATAACTCATTAATTGTTCTTTTTTCTTTCCATTCTTCATCTATTATATGTTCACATCTTCATTGTGCTATTTTTTCTCATAGTGATGAATTTCCTAGTCTATCTTAGAAACCAAGATCTGAAAAGAAAACTAGAAAAATCCTTCCACAGAAGAGAAAATCATAAAAGGCAAAGCTTTCCAAAAGATGTGCAAAATATCATTATTCAGAAATTCTTAATTACAAGATATGATTTTATTTATAAAAGCAAAGATGCATAACCCTAGTATTATCTTGAGCAACAAGATAGCTCAACAAGATAAGGATAAGAATAATAAACCTAGGAATTAAAATATTACCTAAGTAAAGTTATGCAAGTGTAATTAAATATTAATTACATGAGTTTTAGTCTCAGTTTAGCATCGCCATCGAGATACACGGTTTCCATATTCTATCATCATTTCATCTACTGATGCTTCACAGATTCCAGGGTTGTTTCAGTTTGTGAGTTTTCCAGTGTTCTATGGCATTGGGTCTACTATCGCATTATTATGACCCCGTTGTTGGTTTCATGTAGACAAAAGTATCTTTACTTTCTTGTCAGATTGTGGTTCCAATGTTACTCCATAGTGTTCTTCCAGTGCTTCTTTGCAGCAGTCATCTCATCGTAGGGGGTTTTGTCCCATTGGGTTTTCCTTCTCTACCTCATTATTGCATTTGTAAATGGGTACCTAATCAAGCCTTGTTGTCGGGACCCACTAATGCTTTCTTGCATTCATCTTAGTTTTAGGTGCATGCTTTTTTAGTCTCCCTAAGTTGCACTTATTGGGGGGTGTTAGTGTAATTAATATTTAATTACACTTGCATAAATTTACTTAGGTAATATTTAATTCCTAGGTTAATTAATTCTCATCCTTATCTTGTTGAGCTATCTTGTTGCTCAAGATAAGATTAGGGTTATGCATATTTGCTTTTATAATTAATGATGTTAGCGGTTAGGATTTGAACCAATGTGGATCAAGAAACATAAACTCTCAATCTAAAGTGTGAACCGATTGAATCTGATATGTGTCAAGCAAGAGCAAGAATGTGGACAAAAGAAACTAAGAAACCATATAACCCATGCAAGCTATCATCAAATCAGGATGAAGATCAAAGTGCATGCACACTCTAATCATATTATTATGCAAGAAACCCCACTGAATGAACTTTATCTCAGTTCATTTATTACAATAACCTAGCGATTGTTAAAGGAGAGAATGCTTTAACATGCATAAACAAAAAATGAGATGATGTGGTATTGAAATGAAGTACAAATATTCAAGTTTCTCCTTTCCAACTGCCAAAACATCCAAGTAATCTCCAAAACACCCATTGAGACAAATCTGTAATAATGATTAACCTGGGACATATACAGAAAAAATTGCATGGACAGAAAAATAAAGCTCCTTAATACCAAGTTCCAACACCGTAAAGAAAACCAAAATCAGAGATTGTGGCAAAAATTTATTAGCCGAGAAGCCAAAAATGAACATCTGACTTCAAACAGAAATAAATGCAGCTAAATAGAAAAATACTAAAAAAATAAATTGAACCACAAGAGAGTGCTCAGAACTAGCTTTCTGGTGATATCTCATTTTCCCGATTTCAATACTGTATACCCAAGTTATGCCAAAAAGAAAAAAAGTGCTCCTTTAGGGCAAATCAGGGCTAGGAGGGGGCTTGGAGCACTGTACGGCCGTTGACGTCAGCACTTCATGAGAAAAAAATTGATGGCCTAGAGGTCGTCGGGGAGAAAAGATGCCCCCCCACTAGAAATTTTTTTTGGCTGCCTAAAAATTCTGCATGGACAGAATATTCTGTACACCCCTCAGCATATTTTGGCATCGGTCGGCTGGGTGTAGGCCCTTGGTCCCTCATAGGACCCATGGCTAAGGACTGTGGGTGGTCGGGGACTAGGCGCATAGCGCCCAGTCCCCCATGTGACTGCGGTGGCTATACATGGACCTCGCAGGGGCTAACAGAGGCAGCGGCAATCACTAGAGGGGGCCTCTAGTGGCGGGCTGAGTAGTGGCAGTGGAGTTGGGCGGCAGCGGCGGTCTAGTGGCCGCTCGACGGAGAAATTCTTTACAACTGGATGCACAGGCACAATACCCAAAAGGCACAGTTTTTAAAATTTTATTTTATTTTTGTGCATTAGGAAGCATGCTGGGGAGGCCGTATGGCCTACCCGGCAAGAAAAAATTTCCTTTTGGACCAACTTCTCCAAAATGAACAAAACGAAAGGAAATCATAGGTTTTTGAGCCACTGCGAATGTGATGGTGACCTCCTTTTGTGCCCAAAATGCTCCAAAAAATCTTTGAGCTTGAAACCCTCATAGATCTGGCAGACGATGACCAAAATCTGTAAAACAAAAGCCAATCCTGAATTTTTCCAGTGCTCTGAATCTAATGGTGAAGCCCGATTTGATCCAAAATGCCTCAGAAATGAACTCAAGGCATGATACCCTCAATTTGCAACCCTTTCTCAAATTTTTTGAGAAAATAATTACAGAGTTCATTCAAGATAATATTAGGGTTATGTATCTTTGCTTTTATAATTAATGACGTCATCTTGGTTTAGATTTTGAAATGCAAACCAGAAAAATCCTTCCACAAAAGAGAAAATTAGAAAAGGCAAAGGTTTGCAAAAGATGTGCAAAATATTATTATTCAGGAATTCTTAATTACAAGATATGATATTTTTTATAAGACCAAAGATGCATAACCCTAATCTTATCTTGAGCAACAAGATAGCTCAACAAGATAAGGATTAGAATAATAAACCTTGGAATTAAAATATTACCTAAGTAAAGTTATCCAAGTGTAATTAAATATTAATTACACTAACACCCCACCATAAGTGCAAGTTAGGGAGACTAAAAAATCATGCACCTAAAACTGAGATGAATGTAAGAAACTATGAATGGGTCCCGACAATAAGGCCTGATCAGGTACCCAAGTACAAATGCAATAATGAGGTAGAGAAGGAAAACCCAATGAGACAAAAACCCCCTATAATGAGATGACTGTTGCAAAGAAGTACTAGAAGAACATTGTGGAGTAACACTGGAACCGCAATCTGACAAGCAAGGAAAGATACTTCTGTATACAAGAAACCAAAAATGGAATCATAATAATGCGACAGCAGACCCGATGCCATGGAACACTAGAAAACTCACAAAATGGAACAACCCTAGAATATGTGAAGTAACTGTAGATGAGATGATGAAATAATCTAGAAACTATGTATCTCGATGCTGATGCCAAACTGAGAATTAAACTCTTTCATGGGAAAAAGTACCATAAATACTCTGGAACATTAACCATAAAAACATGGCCCTCAAACTGAGAAGGATCTAAACCAATGTGGATCAAGAAACATAAACTCTCAATCTAAAGTGTGAACCGATGTGAATCTAATATGTGTCAAGCAAGAGCAAGAATATGGCCAAAAGAAATTAAGAAACCATATAACCCATGCAAGTTGCCATCAAAACAAAATGAAGATGGAGATCAGAGTGCATGCACACTCTAATCAGATTATTATGAAAGAAACCCCCCTTGATGGAACTTTATCTTAGTTCATTTATTGCAATAACCCAACGATTGTAAAAGGAGAGAATTCTAAATGTGCATAAATAGAAAATAATATGATGTGGTACTAAAATGAAGTGCAAATATTCAAGTTTCACCTTTCCAACTACCAAAACATCCAAGTAATCTCCAAAACACCCATCAGGACAAATCTAGAATAACGATAAACTTGGGATAGATACAAAAAAAAGTGCATGGACAGCAAAATAGAGCTCCTCAATACCTTTCCAATGCCACAAAGAAGACGAAAATCAAAGATCATGGCAAAAAGTTATGAGCTCGGAAGCCATAAATGACATCTGACTTCAAACAACAATAAATGCAGCTAAATAGAAAAATACTAAAAAATAAACTGCACCACTAGAAAGTGCTTAGAAATAGCTTTCTGGCGATATCTCGTTTGGTGATATCGGTATATTCTGCTTTTTCTCATAATATTCTCTAGAAATCTAGAATCACCAAAATATTTTGTCTAGCGGTCGGTTTGAGCGGAGGGCCACCGGTCCACCATATGACCAGGGTGGAGAAGAGGGAGCCTGCAAGGGCTAGCTGTAGATGGGCAGGCGTCGACACCGACGGTGGCAGACCGGTGGCCATCCGGTGGCCGCTCGGTGACAGAACCCTTTAGAACTGGAGGTGTCACACAAACTTCAAAAAATGCATTTTTAATTTGAGCCTTGGGAAGCATTTTTAAAGTAAAGCAATATGATTGCACCCAATTAGAAATTAGATAGGATCAAAAATCAAATTGTTCACTAATGTTGTTATAGATTCCAAGAGGCACCACATTTATGGTTGAAAAACCCTTAACCAATTGAAATTTTGTGTTATTATAGATTTATCGTAATCCAATTCTAATTGAGATTAGGGGGGAGCACCAAAATCCCAAGGAAACAATGTTGTCATTGGAGAGGACTACTAGAGATCTTTTATGGATTTGACTAATGAATACATGGGAAAAACCACACCCCTACTTACTGGACAACCCAAAAAAATGGTGAAAATTATTAAATGATCACATGGCCTTCACATGGGTGCCTAACCCATAGTGAATCAAAATTGGTCAATACCGAGTGCTCCATAACTCTCTGATGGCTCTAATGGCTCAAACCCAGAACATGCAAAACTTGGGTGCCCAACCTAAGATAACATGAACACAACATGCAAGAGCATGCACTTCTAGGTAGTCCCCACCCAAAAGTTGGATGCCCAAAAGGAATATTCACCCGAGATGCTCTATAACCATCACTTGTAGTGGATCCACCTCTATGAATTCAATTAGAATTTTTCAGAGGAAAATAAATAATAAATATTTTTCCCCTCATGTCCTCTAGAACACTTTCCAAAGAATGTGGAGACACATAATTTTCCACTTAGGATATCAAGTATAATGTCACCTATCCTATCATTCTCCCACTTGATATTATACATTGCAATTATGTCTATAAGATACATAAAAACTTATAATCAAGTATAGTGATCAAGGGCCATGGCCTTCCTATACCAAGAGAGATTATCTATGGTCACTGGCTTTGTCAGAGAATCTACAACATTATCCAAAGTGTCAACATTCTCAATCAAGACCTTACCATTCTCAAGCATTTTTTTGTACAAAGTGATATTGAACATCAATATGCTTAGTACAAGCATGATACATAGGATTTTTGGCTAAAATAATGCCACTCTAATTGTCACGTCCAATCCTCACTATCTTGCAATCTAAACCAATTCCATTACCAATTCTTTGTAACCATATGACCTCCTTAGAGGCATGTGTAGCAAACATATACTTTTTTTCAATGGTGGAAAATGCAATCATAGGTTGTCTTTTAATCTTCCAACTCACTACACCTCCAAACAAAGTAAAAACATAAACACTAGTGGACCTTTGACTATCCAAGTCACCTACCCAATAGTATTTTTTTTAGTGGTTAATATTCACCAATTTTGGCTAATAGTTGAAATTTGGGAATAAAATAATTGGCTAATAATTTGAGTAATAACGTGCCTTGAATCACCACATTTTTATAAAATTAAATTATTTTAGTCTTATACAATTTTCCAAATGATTTATTTTATTATATTTTTTAACTCAAAAATTGACCACAATATTTGATACATGATTAGATTAGATTCGCCTAAAATTTATAAGTTATAGTAGAAATCTATATTAATTTCCCAATAGTTTATCATAAAAATTAGTTGATTTAGGATTAATTTCCTAACAGTTTATCATAATTATTAGTTGATAGAGTGAATAACCTAAGAAATATCAACTATGAAAAACCTTCACAAGAAACGAGAGAGACAACACTACCATTTCACCAAATAAGGAGTGAATTAAATGAGATGAATAATCTACGTATGGTATAGGATTTTAAAGTCGTGAAATAGGTGATAGGCGAGAAACTTCCCAGCACCGGAAAAACTACCCAAGAATAATTAAATGCATAACTATTCTAATAGCAATATCCCTAAGTTAAAACTTAAGATGGTATTTATGTAATTTACTCTAGCACCCCCCTTAAGTGAAACTTAGGAAGAATGAAAATGCAAAAATGAAGATGCAATATGGGTCCCGACTACACAACCATGCTAGGTACCCATTTACAATGCAAAAAGGAAATCTCTCACAACTAGAGAAAAGGAGAAAAACCATATGGGAGAAAAACCCTCTCCAAAAGAGAGAAAAGACAACAAAAATTGATTCATGGATGGAGGACTCAATCACACCCCCCAAGGACTACATACATCATACATACAATCAATGGCCCCCCATAAGAGGGAAAGGGAGAGACTATATAGCCCCCCATAATGAAGAAGCTCCTATACGAATGGTGCATGCATGAAGAAAAAACACTATCCAATGCTTGCAAACAATATTTCTCCCCTTGGAAAGAAACTAATCCACTAGTGTATGAAGAATCTCCAAACCAAGAGATGAGGAAGGAAGTATCAGGAACTATGAAATCTCTGAAGGATGATCACAGGTCTCCATGTCGATGCTGAATGATACCATAATCAAATCAGGATCAACCTCCAAAGATAATGATTCCTTTGAATTCTGCTCAAAATACTCCAACTCAATGCCAAATTGTGATACTAGAAGAGAAGAAAAAAAACCAAGAGGGTATGAGGGTTACCTCATCACATCCAAAGTAGTGAAATCAACTCCTTCAAAGAGGATATGAAGATTATCAATTGTTTCTTCCAAATCATCAATGTGAGACTCCACAAATAAGAATGTTATGTCTACAAGATAAGAATCCCAATGAGGTGGATCTGGAAAATAATATGCATCATGGTGATCAGGATCATGGGAAGTATCAACCAATGAATGTGAAGGCTCAACAGGTATCTCTATAGGAGAAGAAGTGGAAAGTTCATCATCTTCATCATCAAGATGTGCAAGGAGTTCCAAAGAAGAAAACTCCTATAGTGTATCATAGTCATATGGTATATTATCTAAATCATCAAGAGGTACAAGACAATCTGAAGCAAGATCATCTCGAAAGGGTGGAGTATCAGGATCTCCATATAACTCCCAAATTTTGGCCCATAAAGCATGAGGACACTCAATGTCATCAATGAAACTCAATGTGTTATCATCATCATGAAGAGCAATAACTCTGAAAATATGATCTCTTTTGGAACACCAAACAAACTTCTTGCTCCAAGATGTACCCATTTGAGGAACAAGACCATATAGGTATGGTAAAAGATGAAGCCATCACAAATGCTTCAATATATCGTCTCTCCAGTTTTTATAGTTCTCTCTATTCAAGATGATTAGAGAAGGGTGAAATGAAAAGCCCATAATGACTATCAATTCTTCAAAAAATTACAAAGATAATACCTTCCATGAAGACAACTTCCAAATGCAATAATGTTGATAGATGAAAAAATTAGGTGGATTATCATGTACCACTATGAGGTTGGTGAAGTCATCTTTTCAATGATATGTGGAACTCAAAAAAAGGACTCCAGATTCCCAAGATAGGCTTCATGGAAGAAGGTCTCCTATATGGTGTGAAAACCATGAATAAACGGCCCAAAGTAAGCCCTAGGGTAGATTAGCCCTTGGTCACCCATGTGACCACCTACCACATAAAGGAAAAAAATGAGGCCTTTCAGGCCAAGTAGACTCCAAATCACTAGGTTGGAGCTCAAGAGACCAAGTCACACCACCAAGAAATATACAAATCACCACTCACCAAGGCAATGTGTATACCACACTACCCCCAAACCTTGCAACAACTTTCCAACACAATGTAAGTACCAAAATATAAAAAGTGCAACAAATGTCTCCATGGGATGAATGTGGGATAAAGCATCTCAAAAGAAGTACAAAAGAATTGAGTGGCCCACCTCCACTTCATTCACAAAAGCCCTAAAATGTAATATTTCGGGAAAACTTTATGAAATATAAAGTTTCAAAAAAATACCATAAATACAAATGGAACCTTTGTGAATGCAGGGTACAACTGTTGAATACCATGACTTGCAAAATCGTTCCTCTAGAGAATTCAAATGCAGCCAACCTCCAAAGCAAAAATCATGGTTCAAAATGGAGCCCAAATTAGGAATTCACACCGTCCAAGGTTGAAACACAACCTCTTTATTGGCCTCCCTACTGTGACATGAGCTCCCTTTGCTATTGTATGGCTAAATTCAAATTTTGTATTTTGCAAAACGAAGGGATTTCTATGAACGAATGATGGGAGAAATGAATGCTGGTGACCTATTAATGCATTGCAAAGGACGCCTCCAGCAAAATCGTGGTAGGTTCTTCTTCAATAAAAGTGCCCTCACTACTCAAATGAATTAGGACTTCCTCTACAAGTTTTTCCAACTCCTAGCAAGAGAAATTGTGGCCTTTAATGAAAAATAAGCCTTCAAAAAATTCACAGTTAGAAATCACCTCCAACAATCATTCCTCCCACAAGGAAAAATAAAATAGGTGTTGGGAGTAGGATGCCATTTAATTGCAATCATAGACATATTTCGTGTATCTCCTAATTCCTTGGGAAGTGTTCCCCAACACTAGGATTAGAAAGAGATTAAATTCAAATGAAATGAACATGTAAATTGACATTTGTGATTTTTCCTAAATAATAGGAACATGTGGGGATGTCCACTTTCAGTTTAGTGTTAGTTTAGTTCAGTTAAGTTCAGTTATGGTTCAATTATCTTTGGTTGCATGTAGTTATTTTGAGTTGAATGCTAGTTGAATTGAGTTGACTTGAGTTGAATGACTAATGACTTCAGTTGCATGTTAGATAATAGGTTGATACTTTCAGTTAAGTGGGGATGATCAATCATGCATAATGTTTGCATGAATTGATGGAGAGATATGTTTCAGTTAGCTAAGATTGACTTGGGACCACCTTGGGTGTCCAAGTTGGAATCTTTCAATTAACACCTTTTACATGAGAAGATATTTACAAGGCTCAGTCAAGTGGGCCCATTCTTGGGCACCAAATTTGAGGATAAGTTTGCAAGATATTTTTTTGACTAAAGTTAAGTTAAGTCTTCAGTTTGGGGTGCCTAAATTGAGGGAGACTTTGTTTTGACTTCTAATTACAATGTGGAACTCTACTTGGACAATCTAGGTGTAGATTTTTGTGAGGGGATTTATGCTCTTGTATTGGATAACTCTTAGGAGTTTACAATGCTCATATTTTTCTATAAATTGCAGCAAGTGTATGAGATTTCAATGTGAGTTTATTACAGGTTGTGAATAAGGATTATTGAAGGCAAGGAAACATAATCAATCACGGATTGATACAGTATTATTGTAATCATGTTCTAAGGTTGAATAATACAAGCACTATTGATTTTGGTGGTGGAGTTTTTTCCTAAAAGGGTTTCTCCACATATATGTGGCGTAACTTCTATCTTCTTATCTCATTCTTCTACAATCTTTTGTCTCTTTCTACAATTGGTAAAATTGATCTAAACAAGATTAATCATACACAAAGAATTGTATCTAAGAAGATAATCATACATAAAGAATTGTGACAAATAACACTTAATTAGATCTACAGTCTCATAGTTTTACAAGTTTTAAGCTACAATTTCACCTTCATTTTCAACATTTGGTATTAGAGCTAATGGTTGGTTAGGGTTTGGGATGCCTTTCTCTTAAAATTTTGAAGGTTTTTTGGTTGTAGTGGGATATTTTACTCTTGTGTAATTATATATTTGTAAAAGAAGTGTGTTACAATGAGTTCTACTTATCATCTTGATATTGAAAGATTCAATGGATCTAGTTATGAGATGTGGAAACTAAAAATAGAGGATCTCCTTGAAGAGAGAGATCAGTGGTTAGTTATTTGTAATGAGAAAAAGCCATCTACAATGATGTCAGATGAGGATTGGGATAAGCTTGATAAGAAGGAAATAGGGACCATAAGGTTATGTCTTGTTCATGTTGTTCTCTTGAATGTTTCAGATGAAGCTACTGTATATAAATTGTTGAAGAGGATAGGTGATATCTATCAAACCAAAAGTCTTACTAATAAGTTGTATTTGAAAAGATAGTTCTATTATTTAAAGATGAAAGATGGTGATTCTATTACAAATCATTTAAATTCTTTCAATTTCATTCTAAGTCAGTTAGCATCTATAAATGTAAAGCTAGAAGACGAAGATAAATATATTTTATTAATTTTTTCTTTACTAGAGTCTTGGGAAAATCTAATTGTTGCTATCAGTGGTAGTGCTATAGATCCTAAGATGGACAGTATAATTCCTACTCTCCTATCAAAGGAGATGAGGAGGAAGTCTAAAATGGGATCCCAAGATGACTTGTTTGTAAGAGGTAGGCCTAAGGAAAAGAGACCTAAGGGAGACAAGAAAGGAAAGGGTAAGTCTAAAGGGCAGTCTAAAACCCCTGGTAAGAGTAAGGTAAAGTGTGGAATTGTGGGAAACCTAGAAATATAAAGAAGAATTGTAAGAACAAGAAAGAGTTATGATGCTTCTATAGAGGAATCCTCGGATGATAGTAATGATGCACTGATCATTATATCTAATACTATTAGTTATGATTCTTGGCTTATTAATTCAAATTGCTCCTATCATATGACTCCTAAAAAGGAGTGATTCACTAAGTATACTACATATGATGGAGGGAATTTATTCTTTAGTGATAATATCACAACAAAGATTGTGGGAAAAAGAGAGGTAAATTTGTGTTTCAGTGATGGTAGGGTTAATACCCTTAATGATGTTCTACATATTCCAGGACTTGCTAGAAATCTACTTTCTATATCTAAGTTCAATGATTCTCAAATTCATGTGACATTTGACAAAAGTGGTTGCAGATTGGTGAAAGGGAATATGGTGGTTACTAAAGGATCTTAAAAAGGGACTTTTTTTAAGCTTGATACATCCAATTTGAATAAATCAACCAATGTAACTGAAGCTGAAAATATATGTATGTTGTGGCACCATAGATTCACCCACATTGGTGGAAAAGGTCTTAGGACCATTCTTAATAAGAAATTAGTTGATGGAATTCCTGATTATAATATTGGAAAATTTGATTTTTGTGAGCATTATGTGTTTGGAAAGCAATCTAGATCTTCATTTCCTAATGGAGCAAATAAAGCTAAAAGATTACTAGAGATTATTCATTTAGATGTTATGGGTCCTGTGGATATTGACTCTATTAGAAAATCTAGATATTATGTTACATTTATTGATGATGTCTCAAGATACACTTGGATCTATTTTATGCATAAAAAAATTGATGTTTTCAATAAGTTTAAATAATTTAAGGCTTTAGCTGAGGAATAATCAGATTATAAGATAAAAGTGTTGAGATCAGATAATGGTGGTGAATATTGTTATAAGGAATTTATGATTATTGTAAGCATGTAGGAATCATGAGATAAGTAACTACTCCATATACACCTCAACAAAATGGAGTAGTAGAAAGGATGAACTGAACCTTAATGGAAAGAGCTAGGAGTATGTTTAGTAGGTCTAAACTAGATTGGTGCCTTTGGGCTGAGGCTATAAGTACTTCTTGTTATTTAATCAATAGGTCTCCTAGTTAATCTATTGAAGATAAAACCCCTTATGAAATGTGGTTAGGTAGGAAAACTAGTGTTGCACATTTAAGGATATTTGGTTTTGAGGGTTTTGTTAGCATTCCTAAAGAAAAGAGGTCTAAGTTGGATCCAAAAGCACATAAATGCATACTCATAGGTTATGGTGAAAATGTAAAAGGTTACAAGCTTTGAAATCCTCTAACCTAAAAAATTACTTTATCTAGAGATGTGATTTTTAGGGAGTTTAGATCTTATTCGGGATAAGAACAACCAAAGGAGAAGGATACTTCTCGAAGTATGCATTTTGAGACAAATAATAAGAAGCATGAAGATGTACATGTTGAAGAACAATTGGATGGATTAGATGAGGAGAGTTCATAGAATTTTGAGATAGATGCTCATGATGACCATATTGAGGAACAAGAAGAACCTTCATTGAGAAGATCCACAAGACAAGTAAGTCCCATTGATAGGTATAGCCCACCTGATTTCTATTGTATATTTGCTTTGATGAGTACTATTGATGAACCTAGATCTTCTAGGGAATCTTTGTCTTTGAATGAGAAAAATATTTGGTCACAAGCTATGCATGAGGAAATGGTTTCCTTGGATACTTGTGATACATGGGATCTTGAGATTTTTCTGAAAGGAAGAAAGGCCATTGGTTATAAATGGATCTTTAAAAAGAAAATTTGAGCAGATGCTAATCTCAAAACATACAAGGCTAGATTAGTATCCAATCAGTACTCCTCGAGAGAGGGAGTTGACTTCGATGAAATCTTCTCTCCTGTTGCTAAATTAACTTGTATTAGATTCTTTTTATCTATTGTTGTTGCTTATGATTTTGAGATAGAGCAAATGGATGTGAAAACTACTTTCTTACATGGGGATCCTAATGAGGAGATTTATATGAGGCAACTTGATGGTTTTGTTGTAAAAGGAAAATAATTATTGGTTTTTAGGTTAAAGAGATCTTTATATGGATTGCAAAAGTCAGCTAGAATGTGGTACCAAAAGTTTGATGCTTTTGCACTGAAAATTGGTTATTTTAGGAGTGAGGAAGATCATTTCATTTACATAAAATGTATTGATTATCAACTTTTAATTATTATCTTGTATGTTGATGACATGTTGTTTATTGGTAACAACAAGGTAATGATCAAAGAATTGAAAGCACAACTCTCTAGCACATTTGAAATGAAAGATCTAGGCACTACAAAATATTTCCTTAGTATGGAGATAAGAAGAGATAGAGGTAACAAAAAGGTTTTCTTAAGTCAAAGCAACTATGTTGATACTATTTTAAAATGGTTTAACATGCATGATAGTAAACCAATTAATATTCCTTTACCATTTGGCATGAATTTAAGTTTGAAAGAGGGTCCTAAATCTGATTTTGATTATGAGGAAATGTCTAAAATTCCATATGCTAGTGTAGTTGGTAGTTTGATGTATGCAATGGAATGTACAAGACTAGATATAGCCCAAGTAGTGGGAGTTCTAAGTAGGTTTATTTCTAACCTTGGTAAAGAACATTGGACTTATGTTAAGAGGGTTTTTAGATATTTACGAGGTAATTTTGATTACTATTTTATTTATCATGGTGCTAATGATATTGATATTATGTACAAACCATTGGACATTTAAGGTTTTGTTGATTCAGATTGGGTAGGAGACCTAAACAGTCAGAGGTCAACAAGTGGATATGTGTTTACTTTCTTTGGAGTTGTGGTTAGTTGGATGAGTAAGAGGAAACACTTGTTTTCTTTGTCCACCATGAAAGAAGAGTACATGGCTGCTACACATGCCTCTAAAGAGGTAGTTTGGTTACAGAGACTTGGGAAAGGTATTGGTTTTAATTGTAAGAAAATTATGCTTGAATGTGATAGTCAGAGTGCTATTGGTTTAGCCAAAAATCCTATGTATCATGCTCATACTAAGCATGTAGATGTTAAGTATCACTTTGTGTGAGAAATGGTTGAGAGTGGGAAGGTATTGATTAATAAAGTTGACACTTTGATCAATGTTGCAGATTATCTTATGAAACTAGTTCCTACAAATAAGTTCTCTTGGTCTAGGAAGGCCATTAGCCTTGAGTCCTGTACTTGATTTATACTAATGATTCCTTGTTTAGAATAATTACAATGCATAATGTCAAGTGGGAGAATGTTGGGAATAGGATGCCATTTAATTGTAGTCCTAAACATATTTCATGTATCTCCTAAGTCCTTGGAAAGTGTTCCCCAACACTAGGATGAGAAAGAGATTAAATTTGAATGAAATGAACATGTAAATTGAAAATTTTGATTATTCCTAAATAATAGGAAAATGTGGGGAAGTCCACTTTCAGTTCAGTATCAGTTCAATTTAGTTCATTTTAGTTTAGTTTAGTTCAATTCAGTTCAGTTATGGTTTGGTTATCTTCATTTGCATGTAGTTATGACTAATGACTTTAGTTGCATGATAGATAATAGGTTGATACTTTTAGTTAAGTGGGGATGATAAATCATGCATAATGTTTTCATGAATTGATGAAGAGATATGTTTCAATTAACTAAGATTGACTTGGGACCACCTTGGGTGTCCAAGTTGGAATCTTTCAGTTAACACCTTTTACATGAGAAGATATTTACAAGGATCAAACAAGTGGACCCATTCTTGGGTGCCAACTTTGAGGATAAGTTTTCAAGATATTTTCTTGACCGAAGTTTAGTTAAGTGTTTAGTTTGGGGAACCTAAATTGAGGGAGACTTTGGTTTGATGTCAGATTACACTGTGGAACTCTACTTGCACAATCTAGGTGTAGATTTTTGTGAGGAGCTTTATGCTCTTGTATTGGATAACTCTTAGGAGTTTACAATTCTCATATTTTTCTATAAATTGCATCAAGTGTATGAGAGTTGAACGTGAGTTTGTTGCAGGTTGTGAGGAAGGATTGTTGAAGGAAAGGAAGCATAATCAATCAAGAATTGATACATTATTAAATTTTAATCTTGTTCTAAGGTTAAATAATACAAGCACTATTGATTCTAGTGGTGGATTTTTTTCCTGAAAGGGTTTCTCCACATATATGCTATGTCACTTCTATCTTCTTGTCTCATTCTTCTACAATCTTTTGTCTATTTCTACAATTGGTAAAATTGATGTAAATCAGATTAATCATACACAAAGAATTGTGACAAAGAACACTTAATTAGATCTATAGTCTCATAGTTTTACAAGTTTTAAGCTACAATTTCACCTTCATTTTCAACAATCTGGGCCTCTTTAGTCAAAATTGTACTCTTAGCAATCATAGAAAGAAGACAACTCTCAAGCAAAAGAAATTATAGAAAACGTGGCTCAACCAAATAGATTCAGATCTGATTCAAGAAAAAATTATAACCTCTCAGGAGGATAAATCATGACACCTCAGCCAATCAGGCCTCCCAATTTGAAAAAAATGAGAAATGATTGTTCTCTCTTAAAATTGCCTCAAACGATAGCAATAGGAAGATTGCAGAAAAAGAAATACATGCAGTCACCAAGAAAAATGGGCTTAGATATTTTGACCTCCAATGTGGAAGTTGTGTAGCCAAATATTGGTCTCTATAGAATGATTCTACCTTCAATCAAACCTCCAACACCTTGTGACTAAAATTCAATGTCAAAAACTCACACCTTTGTTCTACCATAAGAATGGTGAAAGCCTAAAGAAAATTGTTCGAAGTGAAAAAAATGCCTCTAGGTAGTGCTCCCAGCTATAAATCGATTTCAAATTTCAATAGCAATAGGAAAATTAATAATTGAAGGAAAATTTGAAATTTAGCAAATTTCAAATGCCAAGCAAATCAACGATCTCAAACTCTGATGAAAAATCTCAAGAAGGATTCACAATTGGGTGGCTCTGATACCATGATAGAGAAACTAACCTAAGAAATATCAACTATAGAAAACCTTCACAAGAAACGAGAAAGACAACATTGCCATTTCACCAAATAAGGAGTGAATCAAATGAGATGAATAATCTACATATGGTACATGCTATTAAAGCTGTGAAATAGGTAATGGGTGAGAAGCTTCCCAGCACTGGAAAATAAACCCGAGAATAATTAAATGTATAACTATTCTAAATGCAATGTCCCTAAGTTAAAACTTAAGATGGTAAATGTAATGTACTCTAACATATAAGTTATAGTAGAAATCTATATTAATTTCCCAATAGTTTATCATAATTATTAGTTGATTTAGGGCCATATTTATAATATTTAGTTTCCAATTGATTTATAATATTATCTTATGGCCCTCCCTGTATTCCATGAGATAAAATCTACTCATGATTTTTAATTTTTATGGGGCTCGAAATAGCTTTTGGATTGTTGATCTTCTAATTTCAATGATCCAAAATCATTTTTAGGCCCCATGAGAGGTACAAATCATAGGTACATTTTAACTCTTGAAATGCAATGAGGGTTGTTAGATTATATTTTAAATGAATGGTGGGAAGAAAATATTATACTCTACCTATAAACCCGTTGATAATTTCCACCCTTCGACCCCTAATTTTCCATAAGAATTTTCTTAGATTGGAAAGATTCAACATCATAATTAATGGATTTTTCTATTATTTTCTAATATTTTCCAATATTTTATAAAATTTTAGTGATGTAGAATAAAATATCAATAAAATTAATTTTTTTTGGAAATAAAATGAAAAATTTGCCAATAGAAATTAATATTTTTCCCAAAAAATGAAAAAGATTCATTAGGATTTTATATCTTTTTTTCAGGGGGTTTCTTAAAGTTATAATTGCTATGCAATCTACATTAACAAAACCCTATATGTCCAATGACTTAACCACATCATCAGTATGATGATAAAGGAAACAATAATATGAAGTATGACACAAATATCTAAACACACTTTTAACAAAATTTTAATGCTCTCTACTAGGGTTAGACATAAAACTGCTCAAAACTCCCACTACTTGGGCTATATCTGGTCTAGTGCAAAAAATTGCATACATCAAACTACCAACAACACTAGCATAAGGAACTTTATAAATCTCTTCAAAATCATCATCAGAATTAGGAAGCATGTCTATAATAAACTTAGTACCAATTGGAAATAGAATATTTACTGGTTGGGTATGTGCAGGATCATGATGGGCCAAAAAGTGTCGATATGGTGGGTATACCTAGGGTATGTGGCTGACAAATTTTTTTACCCAAAATTGATGAAACAAAAAGGGTTTCTAAAGGAGATTCTCAGCTTTCCACCAATATAAATTATGCTTTACTTTGAATTTGATAAATAATTATTATTCATTTTTTATTTGAATTATGACTAAAGTCCTAATTGGTAGGATGATTGAAAAAATCTATAGCTTTCAAACAATATCACATTTTTGAATCTAAAACATGTGTCACATTCTATGCTTTATACTATAGGATTAAAAAAAATGAATTTCATAAATTTTTACCAAGTTAAGGTGGTTAGACATACATTTTTATATTTTTAAAAGTTGTAATAAAAAAATCATAATTAATTATTTACTTGGAAAAAATTACAAAAAGATATGCATCACATCCAGACATGAGTCCTCTACTTATATCTAAAATATTGTAAAAAATATTATCATTTTATTGTGGTTACCTAGGGTGGTTAGACAGACACCTACTTCTTATTTTCCCCTAAAATTTAAGTTGCATTGAAATTTTAAATTTTCACCGAGAGATTTAAAAAAAAAAACCTAGTAGTTTAGAAACTACATTCAATTTCCTATAGATTCTATTCTTACATATTTTTGAAATAATATAGATAACTCATTCAAATTTTTATGTCAAGTTGCATAACTCTATTTTTTCTAAAGTTTTTTCCACTTAAGGGCTTGTTTTTTCCATGATGATCCTGCGCATACCTGGTTTATATTCATGTATAATAAATCTCTACAAAATGGTATCAACATAATCACTATGACTTAATCAAATATTTTTGTGAACCCAAGCCCTACTAATCTCCATCCCAAAGATATATTTAGCAACCCCCAAACCCTTCATATCAAACATGCCAAAAAGCTAAGTCTTAAGCTCCCTAGAATCATCACCTTGTTACCCATAAACAACATGTCATCAATATACAAGATAATGATTATTATCCGATCATCATTAACTATAATATAAACACAATGATCCTCTTTGCTTCTAAAAAAAAGACAATTCAATTCAAAGGCATCAAACTTCTACCACCACATCTCAGGTGATTGTTTCAACCATATAAAGATATCTTTAACCTATAAACTAAGTGCTATTTTCCTTTCATAATAAAACTATTATGTTGTCACATATAAATCTCTTCCTCAAGATCCCTATACAAGAAAGTAGTTTTATCATCTATTTCATGTATTTCAAAATCATAAACAACAACATTAGATAATAGGAATCTAATAGAAGTTAACTTAGCAATAGAAGATAAAATTTCACCGAAATCAACTCCCTCTCTAGGAGTAGCCCTTGTATTATTATAACCGACCATTTGCACCAAATTTCATTTTAAATACCCAATTGCAACTGATGAGATTTCTTATTTTAGGAAAACTCATAAGATCCCAAGTATCACAACTATCCAAAGCTGCCATCTCCTCCTACATGGTGTACATCCAAGACTCACTTTCTTTTGATGAAAGAACCTCTTTGCAGGATCTAAGTTCATCTTCAACTTTCAACAAAGCAAATACACAACATAAATTAGATGGGTTATACCTATCAACTGGATTTTTTTTTCTTGTGGATCTTCTTAAGTTAGGGGTAAGGGGCTCTTACTACTCTTTTTCATCTACATGCAAATACTCATGCTTGGTTGATCCCCCACTCCACATGAAATTGTTTACCCTTGGGTTAAGCCAATGTGATAGTTTACTCTTTGTGATATCTTTTGTGTCCTTGATTATGTGTGGTATGTGATATATGTGAGTAATTGATCTATATAAATGTGTTATTTATTGAGTTTTCCCTCTTGTTGCGATTTGTTGGTGGCTATGTGGAAACCCCTTACCTGGGGGTGGGTTGCTTGCAACCCTATGAATGGGAGGAGAGCCCATCAGTTCACCGTTGTTTTTTAATATATTGTGTATTTTTAGGTTCTTGAATGAAGAAGGAAGATGGTTTGAAGATGGTTTTGGATTTGTTCCAGTCTTTTGCAAATAACACCAAATGTTGCTTTGGATTCAAGAGAGACTTCTTGGTTGCAAAATAATGAATTTCTAAATCAAATGATGTAAATATTTTGTAAAGGTGTTAGAGTTGTAATATTGTGTTGATTAGTTGTTCCAAGAATATACAAAAAGAGTAAAACCATTGAGGAAAAGAAATAAAAGTTTACCTCTTGTGTAAGATAGCTAAGAGAGTGTATTTTGTTTTATTAATTGATTTTGCAAATGTCCTTATACAAAAAGGGATAATAGAAATGTTAATTTATTTTTGTATTTGTTACAAAATCAACATAAAATATCTTGTATGTGCTTGTGGTTTAATTTAAATCTCACAAGTTTGAGCATCTATTGTAATCAAAATCGTAGATAGGATAGATTATTTTCAAGTAATTTATTGTTAGGAAGTTTGTAAGGTATTGACACATTTTTATTTAAGGAAGAAAATAAAAGGAAACAATAGCTTGCTTTTAAAAAACAATTTTTTCCTTTATAAAGGATTCAATTACTTATGTTTACACAAATGATCCAACACAAACATTTAGCACAGGTTTAGAATCAATATTGAAAAAAGGTTGAAATTGAGTTTGTAATAGGGAAATGTAGAACATTTAAAATATGTTGTTAAGCAACTTGGAAACTAAAAGAATGGGGCATATTTAAAATAGTTGAAACTTGATTATAGCAAGAAAATATGGAAAAGGTTTTAAGAATTTTTTTTTAAAATTGAAGGTATAATGTGGTGTCATGGGCGGAACCACAAAAATGAGGGTTGAGACCCAAATCTGATGCACCCTTTATCCTTAAACTCAATGTTAACCTTTCCTATTGGTTCCTAAAACTCTTACATCTACATTAAAGTTGCATAGGTGTGGAAAAATAGATTGACCATATTTAGATAACAACCTACCTTAATTTTATACCTTAAGAAATAAAAGAAAAATAAGTTACATAGGCATTGGAAATACATGCAAGCTATAGTATAAAAAAAAATCATAAGGAGCAAAAAAAAATTGGAAACAATACATATATTAATATTTTAGTGTCATTTCTTGCAACCTCCACTTTGTAATAAAAGACATAAAGTAATATAGGAAGAATTGAAGAACAATTTCAATACTTTCTAGGTCGACCATAAGGAATAGATGAATAAAACCATAAACTAGAAAATGAATTAAAATATTTGATGCATAAAAAATAAAAGTAGGTCCTATGTATTCAACTAAAATTTCCTTTGAAAATTGTTGATAGATCCATCATTACTTGCAAACAAAACTAATTCTTTAATTAAAAACTTACAACCCATACACTCAAAGTTTAATAGAAGATTAGATAATTTTTTAAAAAAAATAGTTGCAGTTGGTTATTAGTTTAAAAAGGATTACATGCACCTTTAGTCAAAAATCAAGAATCTTTGGATTATGATGGCGAATCGATCTACAACTGCAAGGTTCTGAGCTAGGGCATCCGATCCCTAGCTCATGATTGTTTTCTCTATTTGTGTGAAGATTAGGGTGGGTGTCTAGTTTGCTTTTCGGGGCGTCTATTCTTTTCTGGCACAGTTGTTCTTTGGTGATTCAACCTGGTTGTGCTGGGTCATCTTATCCTACGTGTAGGGCTTTGTATGGCCCTCTTTCTACCTTTGTGGTCAGGCTCTTGTGCTAGCGCAAGGGTCTTTTGTTGTGGGTTGAGTGTGTTGTATTGTGTGGGGGTCCTACAGTTGGGTGGTGCGGGTGAGGGTATCCCTTGTTTCGCTGCACCTGGGGTCAGCTCTTTCCTGTGCATGCCTGTCCCGGGCCATTTGGCAGCTATGTCTCATGGTGAGACATCTAGTGCTTTGCCTAGTATGTATTTTCGTGATGTGATGGAATTGAATTCACCAAGCCAAGGAACAAAGGTTTTTGATAACACCCTTTTCTCTTTGAATATGGGGTTTGTGGAGTCGAACTTGTCTAGTGGATCTCATATCTTGAAGATTAATGGCTTCCTTGAGCACTGCAAAGAGAGGCCTAAATTGGTGATTCTGATTGAGATGATTGTTGAGGATATTGAATATTTTTCAAAGCATTCTCTTTATTGCAAATTTTTGGGAATGAGAGTGTCTCTCCAATTTTTGGAAACTTGGGCTCAGAGGACTTGGGAACCAGAGGGTGAAATGGAGGTCACGCTGCTTGCAAATAACTATTTGATGGTCACATTTATCTACATGGCTTATCGTAATAGGGTTTTTGAAGGGGGGCCCTATTTTCACAACCAGGTTGGGTTGTTCATCAAGCCATGGCATGTAGGCTTTAACCCATCCGAGGAGCTTCCAAATTGTGTTCTAGTGTGGGTTTGGTTGCCCAAATTTCAAATTGAATGTTGTCGAGACGATGTTCTGCACATGCTTGGGGAGTCGGTGGGGTCATCGACACAAACCCTAGGTAAGAAAGTAATGACTTTTGCTCGAATTTGTGTAGAAATTGATTTGAGTAGGACTTTACCAAATGTTGTGGATATGTGTGCAAGTTCCCATTCTTGGGTGCAACAATTGGATTACGAGACCCTTCCTTTCTGATGTCGCCTCTGTCATGAATATGGTCACTTGTAGTGTAGATGCCCAAAGGGTAAGCCTGTGGTGCCTCAACCCCCACCTCCTAGTAACAACCCTGGTGCTAATAAGGGGAAGAAACCTGCTTCTATTGAGGAGGCAGATGCTGAGGGCTATGTTCTAGTTAAGGCTCACAACTGGAATAGAGGTCAAAAGAGGACTTTGATGGAAAGATAAGATGAGGATACTTTTAACAGGTTTGAGGTCCTGGATTATCTGGGTCAGTAGGAAGTTAATCCAGGGTTAATGAGTGTGGATCTAGGTGTGGTGGGTTCTGGCTTGGAGGGTCACACTTCCAATAATCCTTCCACTCCATAGGATGATTCTTCTTTGCACATGAACACTAATTTGTAGGTTGGGGCTCAGATGTTGTCAGGTACAATTGGTGAGATGGTACAGGGGGATGGGGACACTTTTGTTCCTGCAAGGAAAGTTCGCTCAGATGTGGGTAAGAGTAGAAAGCCTTCCCCTCACCTGGGCCTTTTACATAATGATAGAAAGAAGGGGGGTTTGGAGAAAATTGCTAAACTTGGTCAAAAGAAATATTTGTAAAATATTAAGATGACAGGGGAGACTTTGGTGGAGTCAGGGTCTGCCAAGACTTTGGATTCTAATTTTTTGACTCCTTTGAAATGATTGTTATTTCCTGGAATGCAAGGGGCTTGAATAGTGGCCCTAGACAAAAATTTGTTCATGAGTTGGTAAAAATTCATTCCCCTGATGTTCTTTTTCTTTAGGAGACCATGTTATCCATTGAGTGCATGATGGGTTTAGTGCCCAAGTTGTGGAAGAATGGGGAGTGCCAGTGTATTTGGGCTTAGGGATCCTCAGGGGGTGTGGCTTGTTTTTGGAACCCTCAGAAGATTCGACCTTTGTGGTGGTTATCCTTCAAATCCTCTTTATCCAGGGTTGCTTCATGTCTTTAGTCAGGGAGTCTACACTTTTCTCCAATGTTTATGCACTTGTTGAGTTCCAGGGTAAACTTCTTTTATGGACCAATATTCATTTTGTTCGTAGCTTATTTCCCTACCAGCCATGGATCATTGTAGGTGAATTTAATGCTATTACTGAATTAGCTGAGAAATGGGGTGGTATTACAAGACTAGAGCCTTCTATGTTGTTGTTTTAGGACAATATTTTGGCTCTTAATCTTGTTGATATCAAGCCTAGCAATGGTCAGTTTACTTGGAAAAATAGAAGGGTGGGGGACAGTTGCATTGCTGAATGTTTGGATCATTTCATGGTCTCCTATTTTTGGGTCTGGGGAAGGTGGTCTTCTAGCTCTGAGATATTAGATTGGAGAGGCTCAAATCATTGGCTTATAAAGCCGGTCATTTCTTCAGCTCAGGTGCCTCAGACACCGACCTTCAAATTCTAGCTAATGTGGTTGCGTGACCCTGATCTTCATGGCTGTGTTGTTAAGTGGTGGAGGTCTGGTAGACCTACTTATGGTACTGCAATGTATATTTTTTCTAAGCTCCTTCAATATGTCAAGTACCAGCTTAAACATTGGAACCGGCAGTGCTTTGGAAAAATCCACCATGTGAAGCTTGTTGCACAAATTGAGTTGGATGGTATTACTATATTGATTAGGGAGGAAGGGGTGTCTATGGATTTTTTGTGGGAAGAGTCTAGGGCATTGAAAGCTCTAGAGGAGCGGGAGCTGAGGGAGGAAGTCTACTTGAAACAAAAAGCCCACATTTAGTGGCTTCAAGAGGGAGACAAGAATAGTTCCTTTTTCTTCAATTCGGTGAAGGCCAGAAATCATGGTAATTCTATCTCAGCTTTGGTTTCTGACAAGGGAGAGATTATTTCTTCTACTCAGGATATTTTGAATGAAGCTATGCAGTATTTTGCTTCTTTATTCAGGGAGGACTCACAAGGGGACTCAGTTGAAGAAGCTGAGGTCCTTTCTTGTATTCCTTCTTTGGTCTCCAGGGAGATGAAGGAGCATCTTATGAGTGATATTTCGATGGAAGAGTTGGAGAGGACTATTTTCCAGATGAATAAGGGGAAAGGTCTTAGTCTGGATGGTTTCCCAATTGAGTTCTTCCAGGAATTTTGGGAGATTATCAAGTTGGATTTATTGGTAGTCGTTCAAGAATATCAGAAGAATAAGTAGATTCTTCGGGCCCTAAATTCTACCTTCCTTGCTCTCATCCCCAAGTGTGATGGGGCAGATAGGTTAAGTCAATTTCATCCCATCTCTCTTTGCAATGTTATTTATAAAATTATCTCTAAGTTGATTGCTGATAGGTTAAAAAAGTGGCTTACATTACTAATTTCTAAGGAACAAAGTAGTTTTGTGGTGGGTCGTCAGATTTTGGATGGTGTGGTAATTGCTACGGAGACTATTCATTCTATGGCCAATTCCAAAGAGAAGGCTATGTTCATCAAGCTAGACATGGCTAAGGCTTATGATAGAGTTTGATGGTCCTTCCTCTGAAAGGTTCTAGGGACTTTTGGTTTTGAGGAGGAGTGGGTTCGCTCGGTTATAAACTGTGTGACTTTAGTTTCTTTCTCTATCTAAATTAATGGGGAAGACTCTAAACTTTTTGGTGCTTCTCGGGGTTACAATAGGGTGACCCCCTCTCTCTTTACTTGTTTCTTCTTCTAGTGGAAGGTTTGAGATGATTGATAAAAAAGAATGTGGAGGGGGCTCTCATTCAGGGATGGTGTTGGGGAGGTGGCTTACGAGTGCAATCTCATTTATAGTTTGTGGATGACATTGCTTTGATGGGAATGGCCACTATTAGGGAGGCTTCAAAATACGCAAGGTGTTGGATGTTTACCTTGCTATTTCGGGTCAGTTAATTAATGAGGACAAGTCTTCCATATTTTTCATTAATACTCCAAACTCCATTCAGAAGAGAATTGCTCATATTCTTAGATTTCAGGATGGGGCTCTCCCGCTGACCTACCTAGAGATTCCTATTTCAATTGGTAGGTAGTCTAGGGATTCTTGGCAGGCTATTCTAGATAAATTTTGTGTCAAAGTCACTCATTGGACCCTTCATTGGCTATCTTTTGTGGGCTAGGTTCAATTGCTCAAATATGTGGTTCAAGCCCTCCCTCTTTATAGGTGTATGATTCAGGTGGCACTAATGGGTTTTGCTAGGGAAAAAGATTCCTTAGGAAGAAAATTCTTATGGACTGGTAGTTTATTTTCTTCCAAATGGAGCCTTGTTAGATGGGATATTGTTTGTAGCTTGAAACAATTTGGTGGTCTTGGGTTAAGGCAGTCATTGTTGTCTAGTACGACCTTGGCTGCTAAATTGTATTAGCGATGGTGTTGGAACAAGACCATGTGTGGGCTAGGATCCTAACTCAGAAGTACTTCTTGAGGATTCCTTAGAGTGATATCCCTCATTATAGCTTGAGGGGGAAGGGATCAGTGATTTGGAATACTGTCAAGAAAGGGGCTGCACTCGTTAAGGATGGCTTATTTTTTATTTTCAAGAGAGGATCAGAGGCCCATTTTTGGCATGACTCTTGGGATGGTCACCCTCCCATTGTTTCTCAGTATCCTCATTTGTTGACCTTGTGCCAGAGGTTCTATGAAGTTGGATGGTGGAGGGTGAATGATTTTAAATCTCTTTTCAAAGGTAGTTGGTGGAGGTGAGATGGAAGAATCCAGAGGAATGGCCTATTGTTGGTATGGAGGAGGAGTGTGTTGAGCTTCAGTACATTCTTTCTTGCTAAAGTTGTAGCTCCATTGGGGATGAGGATGTGTTGTCTTGGTTTCCTAACCTCAAGGGTTCTTACACCATTTATTCTAGATATCAGGTGTTGCTTTCTAAGCAGGTTGAGGGGGTGGAGGTTCATTGGTGGAATAAATCTTGGAGTAAGTTTTCTTGGCCAAAGTGTAATTTCTTTATTTGGACTTTGGCCTGGAATAGGTGGTTCACTTGGGAAAATATTCAAAAGAGAGGTTTTTTGGGCCCATCTAGGTGTGTTCTTTGTGGGTGTGGGGAAGAGGACTCTCCCCAGCTGTTCTTTTATCGCCCCTTTACCTTACAGCTCTGACATTCTTGGTGGAGTGTTTGGAAAAGCCCCTACGTTCATGCCTCCTCCTTGGTGGATTTTTGGGATAGTCTAGGAAGGCCCCCCTCCTTGGCCTCCTTCTTGTAGGATGTTTGTTATGTTGGTCCCATCTTTCTGCTTCGGCAGGTTTGGTTGGAAAGGATCTGAAGAATCTTTTGCAGTGAAAACTTGGGGATTCAGCAAGTCTGGTTTAGAATCATGGGCATGATTCAAGAGACGATTGAAGCTAAAGGGGATATTGTGCTACTGTTGGAGAAAGGAGATGCTGAGATGGTTGATTGGTTGGGTTTTTAGGGGCTGTCTTCAGCCTCTACTTGTGTTAGGAGAGGAAGGTAGGTGAAGTAGAAGGTTCAAAGGGTGGGGGGTTGGTTTCCCCCTCCGACTAGCATTTTGAAGATTAATACTAATAGCTCTTCTAGGGGAAATCCTGGACTAGTTGGGATTGGTGGGATTGGTAGGGATTCTTCAAGATTGGTGGTTTTTCTCTTTTTCGCTAATGAAGGGTTGTAGACTATCAATAGCATGGAAGGCTTGGCTATCCTCTACGCCTTGAAGTGGGCTTATGCTTTGGGGTGGCGCAAGGTTATCTGTGAATCTGATTCTCAGATCTTGGTCAATTTACTTCATGAAAAGAAGATTTATGATGTTAGCTGGTAGTTGGCTGTGATGGTGCAATAGATATTATAGGTTAGCTCTTTGATGGAATCAATGTCCTTCATCCATATTCTAAGGGAATGGAATAGGGGAGCTGATTGTCTAGCCAAATGGGTGTCTAAGAATATTGATGGTGGGAAGATTGATGGGTGGGAGCAGGTTTCCCACAAATTATGTCAGGACTTGGAGAGGATTCTTACTGAGGATGGGAGTGGTCTTGGGGAAGGTTGATTTTGTTTCTTGCTTTTCTGGTGGTTTCTGTTGGTTCCTAGGGCCTAGGCCCTTTGTTGTTATGTAATGCTATGTTCTAATTTTCAATAAAGTTTTTACCCCTTTTATTATAAAAAAATAAAGAATATTTTAAATATATTTGTAAATTAAAGTTAATTAGTGAAGGAAAATGAAATATAGAAATTATAAGTAAAAAAATTAGTTTAAAAATCAATGGAGAATTTAGTAATAAAAAGAAAATTTAAGAAGAAATTGTAGTTAATAGAATTAATAGTATATAATTTTTCTTATATTTGGGAATTGTTCATTGGAAAGTTTCTAATTTGAAATCCAACAATTAAATGCGAAGTTTAATAACCATTTAATTACCATTAAAGGGTAGAATATTATAAATATTGAATTTTTAACTAAGAACTTTCCATAGTAGAAAAAATTTAAAATTTCAATTTAAATTATTTAATTGGAATCCAGCAAGTGTCATAATGATTAAGCCTTAGTATTCACATATTTAAAAATTATGTAAAGAAAAAAATTATTTGATTTGAATTTGATAAATTAATTCCAATGATACTTAAGAAAAAATAACATTTAAAAAAAAGGGTTAGCAATAACCATGAAATGAAGAATTTCATATGTAATTAATTATTAAGCCTAGTAAGGGACTTGAAAGGAATGATTACAAAATTTAATCACATATGAAGAATGAATAAGATGGTGATGATTTGCGTGGGCATATATTGGTATAAATATTAGTGAAGTACTAGATACTATAAGTTGGAATTCTTGGTGAGCCGTTATAATGTAACCATAGGAAAACTATGCACCATAATAAAATTCAAGAAGATATTTTATTTTGTAATATTGATGAAATTGAGTTTTCTGTTCCTTGGAAATATTAAAATATACATTGACAGGGTATGTGCAGGATCATCATAGAAAAAATAGACCCTTATGTGGCAAAAAATTCAGAAAAATCAGAGAGGCAACTTGACATAAAAATTTGAATAAGTTATATATATTATTTCAAAAATATGTAAGAATATAATCTATAGAAAATTGAATGCAGATTCTAAACTACTAGGTTTTTTAAAATCTATTTGGTGAAAATTTGAAATTTCAATGTAGTAGTACTTAAATTTCAAGAAAAAAATAAGTAGGTGTCTGTCTGACCACCCTAACCACAATAAAATGATAATATTCTTTTATAATATTTTAGATATAAGTAGAGGACTCATGTCTTGATGTGATGTATATTTTTTTTCCAATTAAATAATTAATTATGAATTTTGTATTAAATTTTTTATAAAATATAAAAACTCGTATGTATGACCACCTTAACTTGGTAAAAAATTCATGAAATTCAATTTTATTTATTTTAATCCTATAGTATGTGAAGCATAGAATGTGACGCATATTTCAAATTCAAAAAATGTGATACCGTTTGAAAGCTATAGATTTTTTTCAATTAGCCTATCGATCAAGACTTTAGTCATAATTCAAATAGAAAATTAATAATAATTATTTATTAAATTCAAAGTAAAGAATAATTTATATTGGTGGAAATCTAAGAATCTCCTTTAAAAACCCTTTTTGTTTCATCAATTTTGGGTTAAAAAAAAGTCGTCAGCCACATACCCATCATATTACCACTTTTTGGCCCATCATGATCCTGCACATAACCGACAATTTTAAGTTTTAACAATTTATAATAAATGAATTAAGTGAGATATTTTAATCAAATGGTAGATAATTCCTTGTCGAGATAATTTTGAAAAGAAAAAAATAATAAGACATTTAAATAACTATTGTAAATAAAAATATTTTATTTTGGTTAACAATAATCTGAAAGTTGTCCAAGTTTATTGGTGAAATGAACCTTTGTTCCAATTTGATCCTTGAACTCTTAACTCAAGTCATGAAGATAATTCAAACGAGAATTACTAAATTTAGCCAATACATGTACTCATCACTTAATGCTTGTCTTAAATGCAAACCTAGTATTAAGTTGTGATGATGGAAATAAATACTTAATCATTGTTGTTGAATAATGATGTTAGAGATGTCTTTTAATTATTTTTATACTTGTAAGTTTGTGTAAGATTTCTTGTTTAGCACAGCTTTGCTTATCATTTTAAAATTTTTTGATGGTTTATTTTATTATGCAATTTTATATTGCTTTATTGTTAATATAGAAGAGCAAGATGGGAGGATGATATTTTTAGCTCAATAATATAAAAGAATAAAATTTTCACGTCTTAGAATTAATTAGAGCACAAGCAACTAGGATAGTTAAAATGACGAGATGACATCATAAAAATGATTTCATCAATTTAGATTAACTTTAGAACTCATAGTTGCCTTAGAAGTGGTGGAATGTTGAAAATTTTTAGTAGTTGTATTTTTTTTAGATTGGAAAAAATTTAGGGCATGACAAAACACCTAGAATACTGAGAGGGGGGTGAATCAGTATTCTCTTTAACCATTCAAACATTAAACATCTAATCACCAAAGAATATTCAATTGTAATAAAGAAAGAAAGCATGAAACGTCAACAACATCACATAACACATGAGCACTAGGATTTTTACGTGGAAAACCCAAAAAGGGAAAAACCGCAATGGGAATTAGCTCACAATATATTATAACCGATTATAGTATATTTACATAAGTTTTTGCTACAATTGGACTCACTGTCCAAGTGGACTTGCTACCCATGGAGAAAAAATATAGAAGAGAGATTGTGGCTCACAACCTATTTTGAACTATTACAATTGCATCTATCATATGCATGAATTACAGTTCCAATGAAGCTCAATAAACTAACTTTGCAAACTTCATCTGATTCAGATCTAACACTCTACCTTTCTCCACATTCACATTACTCAAACCTTCTACTCAACATTCACAACTTAATTTCACACTTCACTAATAAAATTCACATCATATACCTATAGAACATTTTCAATATTCATTTATTTTCTCAAAACACTGGAAAGGATGTGACATATACATTTTTATTAAGAAAAACATCAATTAGGTTGGTCTAATTAGATGTAACTTTCAAAATATAGCTTGTTAGCTCCAAAAAATTCATACATATCTCGCACAAGATTCAATCCTCAAAACAACTTGAAATAGGTCAACATGGACCTATATTGGACGCCACATAAGACCACAACATTTATTTAACCTTCACATACCTTCAAACTTATTAGGTGAGCATGACATAAGACCTAGGTAATAACAAAATCCTTCACCTATGTATCCACATGTAGGCATGTGGACCCCAAAACTCAACACAAATTGGAATTCACACACTAATGCCATTTGTCAACTTATCCTCGAAAGTGAAAAGAAAAAACCTTATCCATGGAGAAGTGTAGGCTCTCCCACACAAATGCACACTCTATAGAAATTAATTGTACTAATTTACCAAACCAACTTTTGTTACTCATATATTTTGATCTAATAGTAAAAAAATGATGAAAAATTGGAATCAAATACATCTAACAACCAATAAAATAATTTTAGAAGTGTAGAGTGAAACCTTCATTTGGGGACTAGTACAAACCCAAAAACAAATGCTTTGTTACACAGAATTAGAAAAATTGACACTTAGTCAATTTCCAACACAACTGACTTGTACAGATCAAACCATCTTACAAAACTATATACCATAATCATTCCAAAACTTACTAGAAACAACCAAAATTTACTGCACCAAAGCTTCACACCAAGATATAATTTTGACATCAATGATCAAACATTGCAACACACCGTTATATACCTTGTGCATATCCCTCATGCATTATGTTGCCACAATCAACATCAATGACATTCTTCCACCAATCTCCCCATTTTCCATTGATGGAAACATGCCAAGAGTCCCAAAAACATTATCCCACTTTGACATTAAGGGAAAAGGGTGCCTATATTCTATCTTAGACCGAAACTCCTCTTGAGAAATGTACCAAAGCAAAAATCCCAAAAATTGTATTGGAAAACTACTCTACATAGTCTACATATATACAAAGAACTTGAATAAAAATATTGAAATACATGAAAAAGTGAGAAATATGTCAACTAGAGGAGGTTGATGCCTATAACTTCTTTACATGGGCTTGTCATGCTTTGCTACCTTCTTTCTAGTCTTTCTTTTCCCTTGCAAGAAATTTTCACTATGCTTCAAATTTCGGTAATATCTCTTCTCCTTCTTCCAAAGTTTCAGGTACTAGATTCATTTTCTTAGATTTTTCAGCACTTAAAAGAGATTTTGAAACAAGTATGATTTTTTCATTGACCAAGTCCCTTATTTCTCTTAACTACAGAATGATGTGCTCTTTTTGGGCCTACAAGTGACAAAATTTCTTATGCAAATCTTCTATCGCATTCCTTGTATCTCCAATTAAGTCAAGTATTAGACCATAGGCACTTGAGGTAGTGATGATTTAAGACTCAATGGACTATTGGACACTAGGAACACTGAGAGGGGGGCGAAGTAGTGTTCGAAAATATTTTATTTTCAAATAAATTCTTAAACTATCAACAACAATAATTAAACCCTCAATAGCATTCACAACATATAAATAGAAGGAAACATGCATGCACATTAATAAGACAATGTGAACACCATAACACCAAGATTTTTATGTGGAAACCTTGTTAGGGGAAAAACCATAGTGGAGATTAATCCACAAAGTATACTCTGTTAAAAGTATGATAAAAGGGAATGCACTTGCATTTAGGCACACTGCCTAGAGCTCACTACTAAAAAGAGAAGGCTCACTGCCTTACAAAATATATTTGATATTACAAAAAAATGTTGAACTAGGAGCATAACATCTACAAATACTTGGATTCAGTTCCAATTAAGGACACAATCAGATTCCTGATCTTCTATCCAATTTGCACTTCTTCTTTATTCTGCTCTCCTATAGAAACCCTTATATAGCATAAACAAAATTCACTCAACAGATCTTCTAAAATTAGCCCATATAGCTGTTATGCACTTTTTCGCATACAAACCTTCTTAAAAACTCATACTTCCTTCACACCTTTTTTTCAAAATGAGTTTTTGATCTCCTTTATATATCCACTAACACTAATTTTATTTATATGTCAGCTTCAAAAAAAAGTATAAAATTCTTTCCCATGTCAGTGGAAATCACTAATTATAATTGTTGCATACACTCACAAGTCGGCTAGACTATAGTATGGACTCAAACAAAATTTCCAAACATAAGAAATAGTTAAACACATGATCCACAAACATCTATGACATGCCATATAGAACAAGTCGACTAGAATGAGGAAATAAACAATAAATCATTTTACTGAATCTCTTAACTCGTACTCTGACTAATGTGACACCACAAAACTTTCCAATAGGATAGCATACATTCTGAAAAAGCTTCCCTGGAAATCCACACCAAAAAATAGTGATTTGGTGAAGTATTTAGATCAACTTATCAACTAGATACTATGTACTTCATATATTCTATCGGTAGATTATAAAATTTTACTTCTTTTACCAATAGGAGTAACTTCAACACTGTAGACCATACTGTTGACTCCAGTTGCCATCAATGACAACATAAGAAGCCACAAAAATCTCTCAAAGCCATATGCCAATAATCTTCCCTTTGGCATTCATGGCAACACTTAGTGAAAAATGACTGAGTGTCAAAACTCAAAAGCTCATCAAAACCAAAATTATTGCTCCTCCTTAGGATGTCAAGGCATTTTTCACTTCATTCTCTCCCCCTTTGACATCAATGAAAAAGCCTCCACTACTTTCATTGCACTTCTCTCCTTTAGACAAAATTTACTATTCTCTCCCCTTTTGCAAAATAGAGATTTTGGACAAAATTTGGAAAATTGTTGCACAAATCATGAGACTATTTTATACTTTACTTTCATTTCCAGAAGAAATTTCTTGCAAGAATCCACTGCAATCCCAATAGCTATCATCAAGTTGTTATTCTCTTATGTTGTATTGATAATTTGTAAAAGGAATTTAGGAATGGTGATGGCATCATCCAAATTTTCTCTAGCCTGCATTCAGTATGATCTTTTACTTTCCAGAAAGCATCCATAAGAGTGTTTCTAGCATAGTGAACCTTTGCATGCTCAACTTGCAGAACATGAATCTTCTTCTTCACTTCTTCATCTTGATCCAAAAATATATTGTAGTCTTGTCTAATTCTGACAAGCTCATTCTCAATTTCTTGTAACTTGTCCTTGTATTTTCTAGCTACATGAGGCCACCTAAGATAGTAATTGAAGATCTTATTGGCTAATTCAATGCGCTATATTAGCACATCCATTTTCTTCTTTATTTTAGAAAGAGATAGTATAAACTACATCTTTAGATGAGAGATTATTTCCTCCTCTCTTTTGTCCAGAGGCACAGAGTCCATAGCCTCCTTGATGCACTGAATCAACTCTTTTGGAAGTACATTTTGCAGAATCTCTAATTCAATGTTGTTATCAACAAAGTATCTTACTAGGGTGTCCTCAATGAAATCCTACTCATAAGATGGTCCGTTCAACCATAAATCAATTATCTTTTGCATTCCATATTCATCTTGAATAATCTACAATATCTTTGCTTTAAACATCTAGCACCTTCATCATCACTCTCTTCTACAATTTCCACAACTGATTCTACTGGTTTTGGTTCATCTCTAGGTGTATATTCCTTAAAGTCGTCTTCCTCTATATCCACAACCATTTGTTATTTTCCTTTTACCTCAAATTTTGTTGACTTGGGTGTCAGAGGAGTGAAACTAACCAATTCTCTTTCTCTCTTCTACTTTTTCTCCACCTTACCATAGGATGATCTAACTTTACCTATTTTTATTGGTAGAGGAATACAATTGCACCAAACCTTTCTAACAACTTCCTAAAGAAATTTTTATAAACTTGTTCACCATTTTCAAAACAATTGAAATCATCAAAAAATTTCTTACAAACTGATATATTTTCCTTCGATACCATATTGTCATTTAGAGGCAAGCAATTTAGAAAATACATCACAATGCATATAGCTAGGTTACCAAACCTGGAAGAGTAGCCTATATCCTTTATCAATTGTACATTCTACATTAATTGATCCTTTATCAATCCAAATATAGTTCAAAGTCTTCAACTTCTATTATCATTTTGTGAGAGATGTACACTGCACCTATCGAGGTTGATCCTTCTTTGTTTCTAAAGAAGACTTCATATGAAATTCCATGTATAATATACCTCGTTAAAGGATCTTTGATCGTAGAAATCACTAGAGCCCTCTAATCTCCCATTATTCTAGTTAGGGCTTCAACCTTAATATTTTGAATTGATTTATTTTTTAGAACATCACCAACTTCACACAAACCTATTAGATTTCTGATTACATCTTTAGAAACTTGATAGGGTTTTTCCAGAGTAAGGATATCACCATCCAATCTATTCAAGGTAAATCAAACTACCTCCACATTGACGAAATGAGGGAATTCATTCCAGATATCTAGATTCTTGTGCTTCTCTCCTCCAAGCCTTTTCAATTCGACGGTAGAAAATAAATTTCTTATATCCCTGACCTTTTGACTATTGTATTCATCAAGATTTACTAATCCTTGGATTTTCTTCATTTTCTATACTGAACAGGGTTCTACCAATCACCAAATAAGTATGAAATTGACAAGCAACAAAGATACTTGGAGAATTCACCACTAAATTGACTTTCACTACCTCAAAATTTTGCTAAAAAGGTTCTCCAACTGTTCTTCTTTGATACATGGTGACAAATTAGGGTTCAAAATACCCTTTTATAACTTCACCTACTTAACTTCTTGCTGCATTAAATATGTTTCCCTAGAAGTTCTGGTTACATTGAAAACTCAGGCAACAAGTGAAGAATCTGACTTCAGACCTTCAACATTTCATCCAACTCAACAAGTGATTACTAATGCATCTAAAAATGAATAACACAATAGTTGATGAAATCCTATGATTCAGTGCCAACTATACAGAGGGGGACAAAGGATTTTCATGAAAAACTCCCCCTAGGCCACTGGTCTGAAGTCAATTGTCAAAAGAATTACCAGAGGGAGCTTTTGGTACAACCTTATTTCCTTCATCAGATTCACTTTTCTTTACCCAATTTTTCTTCATCTAATCTCTTATCTCTTCTATTGATGCTTTGTCCTTTCCTTTATTGTCTTTCTATGAATTTATCCCCTGATATACTAGACCTCTTTTATTCATGTTTATATTCTTGTAGAATCTTGCAATGTGACCAAATTTGTTACAATTGCAACATACTAGATTTTTCTGTGTATACCATCCATTCCACTAATTTCCTCCTGATCTGCATTGATTAGCAACATGTCAAAATCTTCCACAAGTATAGCATTTAAGGTTAATTGCACTGATATACATACTTTTTCATTCTAATGACTTATGACCAAACTTCTTGCATTTAAAATAATGACCAAAAAATGGAGTGCTAAAGTTTATCTTTCTTCTACACTGAGATGCCATATTTCCAAATTTATTACAAACAAAGCAATATCCATTAAATTTTTGAAGATTGGGTTGCCTTACCAGATTTCTTCTGCCTTTGTTCCTCTTTTTCAGGGTTCTCCTAGTTGGATCGAGAGCTCTTACCCTTATCATAGCCAAGACCTTGCTTATCATTTGTATCCTTTTGTCCTTTAGTTATCTCATCAAGCCTAGCAAAACTTATCCTAAACTTCTCCTTGAATTCCTTTGCAATAGTAAGTTCATTTATGGGAATAACTACCTGCCTCTCAAGCTCTTGTTCATTTTTTTCTAGATTGTTGCAGTTCAATCTCTAGCTAAATGAATCCACTATTAATTTTGTTGCATTCTTTAGATTTTTCTTTCAAGGATTGGGCCAAATTCTCCTATTTCTTCTTTCTTTCTTTAGTCTCTTTGGTTAACTTCATCACCACAAATTCCATTTCAAGCTTTAGAGAAACATTGTCCTTAGTAAGCTTTTCACATTCTTCTGTTATTTCTCTTAGGGTTTGATTCAGATGGACATCATCCAGACCTTTTCTTTCTTTTTGCTTCAACTAATCACATAGTTCCTCTTTTCCCTTGAATGATTTATTTTATCCTTTAGTGATTGAATGATTTTTTTTGCAGCCCCAAGATTTTCTTTTAGTTCCATGGCCTCTACTTTAGATTGATCAAGATCATCAAGTGCCACCATAAGCTACTATTGAAGACCACCAACATCCATTGAAATTCAAGATCCACCTCAAGTTGTTAAAATCCAAAAGAGGAACCTACTCTGATACCAATTTTTGGACACTAGGCACACTGAGAGGGGGGGTGAATTATTGTTCGACAATATTTGATTTTCAAATCAAATCTTAAACTATCAATAGAAATAATTAAACCCTCAATAGCATTCATAGCATATAAATAGAAGGAAACATGCATGCACATTAATAAGAAAATGTGAACACCATAACACCAATATTTTTATATGGAAACCCTGTTAGGGGAAAAACCATAGTGGAGATTAAGCTACAAAGTATACTCTATTAAAAGTATGATAAAAGGGAATGTACGTGCATTCAAGCACACTACCTAGAGCTCACTGCTCAAAAGAGAAGGCTCATTTCCTTATAAAATATATTTAATATTTCAACAAAATGTTGAACTGAGAGTATAACATCTACAAATGCTTGGATTTAGTTCCAATTAAGCACACAATCAGATTCTAGATCTTCTATCAATTTGAACTTCTACTCTACTCTACTCTTCTCTGCTCTGCTCTCCTATAGAAACCCTTCTATAGCATAAACAAAATTAGCTCAATAGATCTTTTAAAATTAGTCGATATAGTTGTTATGCAATTTTTCATATACACACACCTTCTTAAAAATTCATACTTCCTTCACACCTTTTCTTCAAAATTATTTTTTGATCTCCTTTATATATCCACTAACAAGAATTTTATTTATATGTTGACTTCAAAACAAAGTATAAAATTCTTGTCCATGTCAGCACAAATCACTAATTATAATTGATGTGTACCCTCACAAGTTGGCTAGACTATAGTAGGTACCCAAACCAAAATTACAAACATAATAAATGGTTAAAAACATGCTCCATAAACATCCACAACACACCATACACAACAGGTTGGCTAGAATGATAAAATAAACAATAAATCATTTTACTGAATCTCTTAATTCGTACTCTAAATAATGTGACACCAAAAAACTTTCCAATAGGATAGCATACATTCTAAACAAGATTCCTTGGGGATCCACACCAAATAATAGTGATTTGGTGAAGTATTCAAATCAACTTATCAACTAGATACCTTGTACTTTATATATTCTTCTGATAGGTTATAGACTCTTACTTCTTTTACCGATAGGATCAACTTCAACACTGTGGACCATACTGCTGACTCAAGTTGCAATCAATGAAAACATAAGAAGACAAAAAAAATCTCTCAAATCCATATGCCAACATGGACTCCATTTCCTTCATAGTGTTTTGTGTGGCTTCGAGACACTTCATACCATATTGATAAAGAGCCTTTGCCTCATCAACACATCCTTGTGCATCCTTCATCAATTATGAAAACTTTTTATGTGCAAGAGCACATTTATTAGTAATTTACAACATTTTATTATCATTAATTTTCTTCTCAACATCTTTCTCTGCTTCATCTTTAAGTCTAGACGCATACACCTTAAAGTTATCAAGTAACAGTTTTATATTTTCGATACCAGATAGTGTTGTATCTATGTTTGTATGAAGTATGGTTTCTTGAAATTATTTCCCTACTTCCTCCATCAATTCTCCACTTCTCTAATGTGTATCAATGATGTATTTTCTTGTGGATTCATGAAATACATCTCCTAGTTGTATCTTGTGGAGGGGAGAGATCTTATCCAAATCTACTTGACCTTGTTGCATCAACAATTACAACAGTTGTGATGACACAATAGGTTCAAATTTGGGTTGCAAAGTTAATATATTCTTCAAGGAATCTCTAAAGAAGCTACAAGGTTCACCAAAATACTTTGAATTTCACAAAATTCAAAAGATTCTACAAATTCAAAAAATAATTGATTTATCTCTTGAGGGGGTATATATCCATTATCACTCAAAAATCAGTGTCTGGGGCATATCAAAATTTTTTTGTCAGCATCACTAGTAAATTTTTCTTTGAAGCAATGTGTAAACACATCACTTGAAAGAGGGGAAAAATGTATACACCTAAAATCGGTCAGGATAATTAATTAATTAATTACAATTTATTTAATTAATTAGCGTCTTATTTCGTCTACTTATAAATAAATTCTAAATTTATTTATATGGTTCACATTTTCTAATTCTTCTACCTTAAATTATATTCTTCCATTTTAATTAAATAAGCAAATTTGAATAGTTTGTTTTATTTATTTAATTAATATATTCTCACTAAATTTGAATAATTCCAAATTTAAATTTACTCACATGTCTACAACTTTTCCTCTTGCCACCTCATCATGTGTCTCATGAATTTAAATATCCTTAATATTTAAATTGGAATTATCTTCAACAAATTCTGAAACAAACTTAATAAACTTGGCTCTTCCATTTCATTTATTCTTCTAAACACTTGGAAAATTGTTTTCTTAAAGGGAACACTCTCTGTGATTCCCTCTAACTTCTTCATTCTCCACCCTCGATCTTTTCAGCTAAAATATTGACTGTTGGTTGCTGCCACATGACAATATGCCTTGGAAATCCTATAAATGTAGCCTCATTCTACAACAAATGGATCCCAACATTGAGCAAGTATACTCTGTAGAATTTTCAATAGAGCATTTGCGAGCATCTAGTGTTTTGAGCATTTAGCAATTAGCATTTAAAATTTCATTAGCTTAATCATGGCTTACTTATTAGCTGCATTTCAATTATCATAGTAGTTTTCATACAACATTTGCATCATAGCATTTAGCATCATAACTTCATCATATCATCAATCACATAGTTTATCAATCATGTAGTAATAGATTTCTTGCATTTTCTAGCATTCCACTCCTCAGGTTGTCAATACAAAGGTCATAGTGCATAAATAAATGTGAGATCCATTATGATTTAATGAATCCCTGAAGATAGTAGACAATGTGATGGATTTAGAGAGTTTTTTGTGTTTCTATTCAAATAGATTTGTGATTCAATTTCTCTAATTTAATGTCTCATTTCTTGTGTTATTTTTTTATTTATTTTCACATTTTACCTCAAACATAATTATCCTAAATGTCCTTAGGACAAGAGAGTTTAGGTAGTCTAGTCACTTTTTTGGTAGACCAAATTTGTTAGGAATTTTGTACCTAAATTTACATCAATGAAAAAGACTTTCTAGGGTTCTTATAAAGGGATAAATGAAAATTTGGGATAAAAAATAAATTGATTCTTGTATGGAAATTAAATATATAATTAAGAAGATTTATATACGGTTACAGGACATAATAACCCGGCTAAAATAACCCTAGACAGAATAACCCAGCCATAATAACCCAGGGACAAAATAACCCGGGGTTATAATAACCCAAGCCAAAATAACCCATGGTCAAAATAACCCATGGACAAAATATCCCCATAAGAATATAGAGAAAGGAAAACAAAATTTATAAATTACATGTATGTTGCTAGAAAAACTTTATTATCCAAAATTTAAATTAAAGTGTCAAATTATGAGCGATGCCTCTTATATAATCTAAAATGTTATGGTTGTCATAACCATCAACCAATATTTTTAGTCTTTCTTTGAGTTCATGTTATGTTTTCCTACTTGGTTGCCCAGTGTATCCAACCATATATTTCTCTATTCTATTCTCTTGGAGACTCTGTTCTTTTTTCACTGCTTTGATGAATTTTCAGATTGAGTTGTGCGATGCTTGAAGCAATTCACTAAATCCTCTATGCCATCCCTCAATAGTATTATTGGTTATGGGAAGATCATCTTGAGTAGCTGAATAGAAATTCTACATTGTGATTGGAAACTTGGGTGATCATTTGTTGCCTCTTCTGGTTAGTCTACCAGTCCATGTGTCTTCAAAATAATCAATTATGGGCTATAGGGTCTCCTCATGTTCTGTATAATAAGGAGATTGTTGAAGTGTTTCAAATGCATCAATTACATCCATCTGAGGTACAAAAGCTAATGCACCAAGTTTCTTGATCTCATATGCAAATACTTCATCGAAACTGTAATGTGTTTGTAAACCTTCTTCTTGAATTTTCCTCCACAAGCATTGAGAGAAATGGAAAAAACATCCTCGAATAGTGGCATTTGGAAAATTTTCAGAAATAGCTCCCATGAAACCTAATTCAAAATCAGTAAGTATAGATTTTGGGTTTAGATCAGGTTGAAGTAGTTCTAATTCTGCAAGTACTTGTGTATAAGTGGTTCTTGGTTTGTTGGTCATAAGAATATTAATGAGTGGAAATATTGCATCAATTTTCAAGCCAAGAATCATGTACAACTATTGAAAAATACTTGGCACGATTTTAAATGTACCATCACTAAACCAATTTTTAGATTCTTTCAGTAATTGCAAATTCTAAGTAGTGGTGAATATTAAAAAATGATTCTCATCATTATTGTCATGAAAAAGAAACTTTTCCCCTCTATTGGTAATTGTATATTCAACTGGTAAGATAAGATCTGTTGATGTGTGAATATTAAAAAATGACTCTCATCATTACCAGCTTGATCTAAAATGACCATGGGTTATTTTGTCCATGGGTTATTTTGACCACGGGTTATTTTGTCCATGGGTTATTATGACCCTGGGTTATTTTGTCCCTGGGTTATTTTGGTCGAGTTATTCTGTCCAGGGTTATTTTGGTCGGGTTATTATGTCCTGATACCTTTATATACTAGTGATTTTTGATTATTCAAATCCTTTCTTATTATTTTCTTCACATAATTTTCTAATATTACTATTTTTTTGCCACAGAAGAACAATGATGTCTATAAATAGCTAATAAAATTATTGAGATTCTAAATTCAATTATTTAATCATTGGAAAGCATGCTCATAATCTCATTAAGTTAGTTAAAAAACTTAGATCCTATCTTCTAGGAACCAAAATCATTGTCTGTGTGCCATACAAAATAGTAAGAGATTTTCTTGTTCAAAAGGTGACATCAAGAAAAAGATACAAATGGCTCAATAAGATCTAATAATATCATGTGGTGGTGAATACCACCAAGATAATTAGAGGTCCAATATTAGCCAAATTAATGGTGGTACAAATTACGATGCAAATGAAGTGCATCAAGTGGAACCTAATTTAACTCTTTATCCTTGTCATTTAAAGCACAATCCTTTGGATAAAAACAATATTTGATATTTAGAGAATCTAAATTGTTCATTCAAGGTTAAATGATTAAAAAAATAAGTTTAAAATTTGAAAATAAAGATATTCATTTATTTAAGGCTAGTTAATGTTGAACAAATTTGATGGTGTAAATGCCAAGTGTATAGACAATCATTGAATAGAATAACAAAAAGAATTGTTTGGTGGTATTTTCTTGTCAAGAATTACTAATCATAAGATAATGATAGTCAAATATTGGTGACACATATTATTTAGGGATGTTACCAATTTTTTAAAGGTTATGATTCTTACAAAAGGTTTTCTAGTAAGATTAAATTTGTAAGTACACTCCCCATCATGGGCATCTCAATTGAGGCTCCATTCCACAAATAGGGTATTGATTCTATATGCGATATTTTTTAATGATACAACCTTAGGTACTCATAGGTTCTAGAAGCCATTAAATACTTTTCCAAATGGGTGGAGGCAATCCCCATAAGAAATTTTACATGAAAGGTTTTGATTGAATTGGTACTAAATAATAGCATTACAAGGTTAGGTGCACCATAAAATATAGTTATTGATAATGCAATATTTTTTAAATCTCATAACCTCAGCAATATAAAATATTAATATATGGTAGGGGTATGTTTAGGATCATCATGGAAAAAATAGGCCCTTAAGTGGTGAAAAATTCAGAAAAATCAGAGTTAGGCAACTTGACTTAAAAAATTGAATAAGTTATCTATATTATTTCAAAAATATGTAACAATAGAATCTGTAGCAAATTGAATGTAGTTTCTAAACTACTAGGTTTATTTAAAAAAAAAATCTATTTGCTGAAAATTTAAAATTTCAATGTAGTAGTACTTAAATTTAAGGGAAAAAAAAAGAAGTAGGTGTCTATCTGACCACCCTAACCACAATAAAATGGTAATATTTTTTTTAAATATTTTAGATATAAGTAGAGGACTTGTGTCCTAATGTGATGTATATTTTTTGGTATTTTTTTTCCAAGTAAATAATTAATTATGATTTTTTATTACAACTTTTAAAAAATATAAAAACTTGCATGCCTAACCACCTTAACTTGGTCAAAAATTCATGAAATTCATTTTTTTTTTAATCCTATAGTATGCAAAGCATAGAATGTGACACATGTTTTGGATTCAAAAAATTTGATACTGTTTGAAGGATATAGATGTTTTTCAATCAGCCTATCAATCAGGACTTTAGTCGTAATTCAAATAGAAAATGACTAATAATAATTTATTAAGTTCAAAGTAAAGCATAATTTATATTTGTGGAAATTTGAGAATCTCCTTTAAAAACCCTTTTTGTTTCATCAATTTTGGGAAAAAAAAATCATCAGCCACATACCCTACACATATGCATCATATCGCCACTTTTTAGCCCATCATGATCATGCACATACCCATAGCCCTAAACTTTAACCACTTTTCATTCATAGGGTAATACACAAGTTGAGTCCACTAATACATGCATAATGAATATCATAAAGAAAAATTTGGACTCAAATAAGAAGAGGTAGGATGATAAGTTGAATTTTGTTGTTTGGCCTATAAGAATGCTAAATAGTAGGAATTTGTTTGAATTAGTTAATTTAATAGAGCCAAAACTATCAATCAACCTTTGAATATTAGTAAGAAAAATACTATAGCAACTTGAAGGATAAGGAGAAGGTGTTATTTCCTAAAGATTCCATGAATTAAGGAAAATTAAAGAAGATATGCACATGAAAAATAAATTAAAACACTATAAATTTTAAGTCTTATGGGTTAGGCTCTATGAAATTCCTAAAAGATGCGCCCAATGTATTTTTTTCCTTTAGAGTGTTGCTTTAAAATTCTTGGAGCTAAAAATTCACGGTTAGCATCTAAAGCATTACTTAACTTATGGGTGAGGTTATGTGATCCCACATATATAATTATCTTTTATTTCTTTTATTTTCTACACTTGTGTGATTTTTTGTTATCTCCCTATGTTGGTTTGCATTTCTTCCCTATCTTGATATACTCATAGAGATTTACATCCTCATTGTGCCTATAATAGGCACATATCCCTAACTACATCCACTCTTAGCACATAATTTTAATTATTTTATTTTCTCTATCCTCTCTTTCCATTTGTGCATTTGACACTATTTCATCCATCATTGATAAATGATCTAAGAAACCTCTAGTTGTGTCTCATGCATTAAGTATTATTTAAAGGTGTTTATCTAAAATTTTGTTATCTATAATTCCTTACTAAAACTTGTTATATGCTAGTTATGGGGTCAATATTTAGCAATGCGGATTATCCCTAAGTGAAATTTAGGCTCTCATGTTTTCTTGAGGCCAGAACGACATTCCTTTGATTGCTAAAATCCCTACAAGGGTGAAAAAATTTAAGGTCTTGAGTTTGGATTTTTTAGGAGTTCATCATATATCTTGTGCTTGAAATTATGCATTGTGTAGTTGATAAGGGTATGAAGTTTTTTTTAAAAAAAATTTGGAATAAAAAATAAATTTTTTCTCTTGTAAGGATTTGAATCTTCTAAGGGTCTCTAACACCTTTGCACATAGCTCCAAAATTTGAAGTTAACTTGGAAACATAAACTTAAATCTCCTTTGCACTTATTCCTTAGGTTTTGTAATACAAAAATAACCTAAATCCTATTATGACCTCACACTTTATCCCTAATTCAATTTTCCTTTTATTATATTCAATCACATCTCTATTTTTATACCTACTTCCCTATTCCACCCTAAACTCTGAAATCCTAACTTGACTAAGATCCTATATTTTTTAGTGTTGTGGGGAGCTTTGCAACTTTGTCCTTTGTCACTATTTTCTTTAAGAATCCTAAACTCAATATATTTTTATTTTCCTAGAGTGTATATTTCCAAGAATCCCTCACATATTTGCATGTATTCACTTATTTATAAGTCCTTATAGAATCTTCATCCCGAGTGTCTGAATTTACCAATTATCCCATGATCTACAACTCCATGAGGCCCTTAAACAATAAAAAATATATGGCACCTTTGCACCGTTATCCTACTATTATTTTTATTTTTATTCCCTCCATGTTGCAACCATCAAAATTAAACTCTCTCATTCTTATCAATAATCTTGTGACCTATTGTAGCACATTGGAATGCATATGATGGTTCACAAAAAAAACATTTCCTTGTTATAAAAATGATAAAATAAGCCCTAATGGATTTTGTGCATTCATTCTCAGCTACCCTTCCATTTTTCTTGGACTCTTCAGTGACCATTCTAATTTATGTAGATTCCAAGGGGTCATCTTGTAAGATAGAAAATTGTTGCCACTAGAGTTTAGGACCTAGGGCAATGAACTTTCTATGCCCCACATTCAAGGATGCCCTAGATATCTCAATCAAATGATGATAATGGGAGAAAGATGTCTACTAAGGGACTATCCTAGGGGTTGATTACTATCTAATGAGGGGTGCACCACCAAGTAAGAACTTGGAAAGACTAATGCAATGTAAGATGCAACACTAAACCCTAGTTTGATGCAATGATCTAGAAAATGATCTAGAAAAGTGTGTAAAACAAAAAAAAGTGTTGTAAAACAAAATGTGTTCACCTAGAAACTTGTAGAGACTTGAATGGAGACTAGAAATTTTGCAAACCCTAAAATTTTGACCTATTGGGCCTCATTCACCATTCTAGGAAAATCGGTCCTAGTTCTAGATTTCTATACAAAAGTGGGTGTCAGGGAAATGGGTATCCAAATATGCAAAAATATATAAAAAATACCCACAATGGGACTCATTCACCACTTGTGATGAATGAGTCCAATTTAGATTTTTTTGAACTTCAAAGTTCTGATCTGTACCTCTTAGTCTACTCTTTTTTTTCCGCTATGTCTCTAGATCTGTAAGCCTGATTTTAGGGTTGTAGGTGACTTTTAGGTGAAGATTATAACCTTGGAAATTGGGAAACAACTCCAACAACTTTTTCCAAGCTCTAAACCCAATCTTTAATGATCTTCAAGTATTCAAAGAATGTAGATCTACAATCACACAAGAAAAGAGAAGAAAACTTGTTGATTGTTAGTGAATAGGGGTTTTCCTTGGTCAAACCCCTTTTAGGTAATTAAACAAAATGATGAAGTAATGGAAGATGAACATGAAATAGGACATGAAAAATGAGTAATGATACCTTGAATTTTGTCTTATAAATCTATGACTCTACATGAAATGGCCATGAAGGATGTAGATCTTGATCTTGACAATAGAAGTAGAACAATGCTTGAACTTGGATCTTCAATGCTACATCACAACACTAGCTCAATAATATTCTTGATGCTTGCTATGCTTGACATGATGATGGATCTTGAATTTCTGCATCAATTGATCAAGAATTTTTCCCTTCAATGCCTTATAAATGATCTTGAATCCTCTTGTAACAATTTTGTGAAGTCTTGAAGTGCTTAAATATCGCTTGCTTGACTTGATAACATGTGGGATTATATGAAATAATGATTTGGAAGATTTTTTTATATAGGAAATCCACTCAAATGACTATTTATTAGATCCCCAGGGATGACATAGAAAAAAATTGAACTTAACACCCATTTTTTCCCACTCAAACCTTGAAAAATGGCCAAATGGGACTCATTCGCAATTCTGTGAAAATGATTCCCACCTAGATGAGACTTATTCGCCCAAAGTGGTGGGGTCCCATAGGGGCCATTTTTCTTGCTAAAATGTAGGGGAGTGAAGAAATTAACTTTATATGTTAATCTTGTTGGGTTTTCGATTAAAATATCCTTTGGGATGAATAACATGGGGTCATAGTGGCCTATTAGTAATGATATAAAGGTCATAAATGCAATAGGGACCAAAATTCAATGTGAAAGTGTAAATAAATACACTACAACACTAAATTAGAGCATAAATAGGTCTATTTAGCTAAAAAGGGCCTTAAATCGAATATGAATGTGTACAAAAAAATACAACACTAGATTAGGTCCACTTAATTTACAAGCCTCCTAAATTTAATGTGAAGGTATCAATAAATACACTTTACTACACTAAATTAGGGTAGAGTTAGGTTAATTTAGCTTAAACGGGCCCTAGACCTATTGTGGATGTGTAAAACACCTCACAACACTAGATCAAGGCAACATTAAGCCCAATTTATCATTAATTATTCCCAAATCAAGCAAGTAAAAGAGGGACTCTTTTCTGTAATTACATATAGCCACCAGTTTAGTGAGAGGATGAACTTGCTTCACACTCACGCTAAATTAGACATTCCAGAGGGGTCCCAATATACCGATGTAGATGACAATGGATGACAAAGATTGAAGGAGGTGGACAAGCCCCCAAGATCCAAGATCCTAAGTCAAACTGGCATAAGCACAAAGGGATGCGCACAAGGTGGGAAAGATCAAGATACATGATCATGCAATGTCAATTATTAAAAGAAAGAAAAACAAAGTTAAGTAAAAATAAAAATGAGGTGAATCAAGCTTTGACCATTTGTCCAACACGATGTGGATCAAGTCTAGGTTGTTTTTCCAAAGATTAACACTCACTCTGAGGAAACAAAACTTTAGGATGTCTATCAGGTGAGAAGTCGAAGAAGGTGATAAATATACACTCATGGCTAGTATGTAATCATGAACACGTGTGTTGCTAAGGGAAAGGCATTCCCTCATTCAGTTTCCTATCAAACCATACCAAAGTTATACCTCTTGATAACTTTAATAAGGTGCCATTCAAAAATTATTTTTGAGATTCATGAGGCAAGAAATTTTTTTTATTCTTGGAACTCATGAAGAAACAAGATGGCTCCATAGGCATGCAATATGTGTTATGCAAGGTGGCCATATAACGGTTAATGTAAAAATAATGTAAGGTATGTTCAAAGGGATTTTGCTTGATTCATGCAAGGTCTCTTCTTAGGGAACATTGTTACTAATGTCTCAAAGAGAGGAAAAGTCAAAGAAATATCATACTCTCAGAGGAAATCAAACCCAATGACAACAACAAGAAAAGGACGTATCATAGGAAGAAACAAAATTGCATAGTGAAACACGAGTGTCGATGTATGCACTCGCTTTAAAGTGGTTGCTAACACTATTAATATGGGAAATTTCTTAAAGTAGAATAAGACATGAGATCTTATTTGGAAATCCCTATGCCAAGTCATATGTTTCCTAATCAAACTACATCATGAATAAGTATGTTGCATGTGAGGAAACTTAAGGCATGTCATCCACACCCAAAGCTTTCTCTTAGATGTACATGAAAGGTGATCAACTGTCCAAAAGAAGAGACAATGACAAGTGACATATGAGGACAAGGCTATCTAACCTATTTCCCCTACTTAGTGTAGGACAAGGCTGAGCTGATGAGAAGCATGCTAGTGTGAAAATCAGTATCAATTAGAGGAAGTAGGTTCTTTAACACAAGGAAGAGCACCACGATGCTTGAGATGTTGAATTTTATCACTTAAATCCTTACATTCATTAGTAGCATGACCATGAACTCTATGATATGCACAAAATGAATTCTTGTAGTAAAATTTGTTTCATGTTCTTGGAGGGAGAGATTTCAAGCAATCCTGGAGGAGTCTCAATAAGATACTCTCTTGATCAATAGAAGATGTTACTTTATTTTGTGACAAAGATATCTCTTTCTTAGCAGAAGATGTCATACTTACACAAGACTCTTTAGATTGCGATATTTTGTACTCTCCTTTATAGGAGGGTGTAAAATATAATGAATTCAAATCATTAGTGTTTTGTGTGATTACATTGAAATTAAGCAAATATTTCTTTGTTTGTTTAATTTCTTAAAAAGGATAAAAAGCAAGACCACTAGTGTCTATCAGTTCAGGATGCACTATTTTTAAAGTTGGCTTAGATGAATCTTTTGTTAGAGTTTTGATATTAAGTGAAGGCTTGTTTATTTCTATCAAAGGAAAACAACAAAGACCATTAGTTGTTTCTTGCATGTTAGACTCTATAGGGACACAAATACCTTGTTCATTAGCACCGCATCCTTTTCTGTTATAACTAAGTTTCTTCATAAGCTCATAACCTCTTCCATAAATATTTTTCATTTCTTTAGGATTCAAAGGTTGTTGATAGTCAGTGTCATCAATTTTTTTTTGTATAATTTGCTTCTTCGTCTTTAGTGATTGAGGTGCATAATTTAGAAGGGTCTAATTTTTCCTTTCCCTTGTCAGAGTCTTTGTTTATTATCTTGTATTTTCCCATGAATGTTGGTGTGAAATCTAAGGAACCTTAATAATTTTCTAATAGCTTTGTGATTTCCTCAATATGTTTTCCTTTTTCCTTTTGTTGCATGGGTTCCACTTGTGTGGTTGGTGTTAATGTTTTCAAAGGATTCTCTTTTTCTTTCTCAATGTTCAAACAATTGTTTGGGTCGGGGTCAGCTTCAATTGTGTACACTTTGTTGTTGTAGGCATACTTCATTTTATGATGAAGAGTGGAAGGCACCCCATTCATTGCATGAATCCATGGTCTATCTAAAAGGAGATTATATGGACGATCATGAGGCATAACATGGATCTATGTTTCTAATGTGGCCTTTCTAGCTGTACTAGGTAAAGTGATCACACCAAGAGGTTGTTTTCCTACATTGTCAAATCCCTTAATAGATAAAGAGTCAAGTTTAATTTTTGATTTATCCGCATGAATCCTATCCAAAAGGTTTATGCTACAAAAATTAAGGGCTGATCCATTTCTAATAAGGTTTCTCTTTATCCCTATTCTATTGTATTTAGCTATTATTATGAAAGTCTTATTTTGTTTTCGCCCTTCCAAAGGGGGGAGTTCACTTTGTTGGAAAACAATGTCAGTGTTTATTCCTTTAATCATGGATGCTATGCCATTTGATTGCACATTAGAAGGAATATGAAGTTGTTGCAAGGAACTTTGAATCATGTTATGATAATGGGTGGAGGCTTGAATAAGGTCCCACAATGATATCTTAGCAAGAGTGTTGTTAAATTGTTCAACAAGATCATACTCCTTTCCACTTTGTGTAGGAAAGTGAAGGGGACCATTTAGGATAGGATTAGGCAATGGAAGGGATGTTGGAGGTGTCTATCTTTGTTGC
>VDFB02000017.1:56804563-56824097 GCA_007258455.2 Sequoia sempervirens
GATTTCTACACAAAAGTGGGTTTTAGGAAAATCGGTATCCAAATTTACAAAATATCTAAAAAATACCCATAGTGGGACTCATTCACCTCTTTTTGTGAATGAGTCTAGTTTTTATTTTCTAGAACTTCAAACTTCTAATTTTCACTTCTCAATCTGCTCTTTTTGTCCCTATTTGTCTCCAAGTTTGAAACCTTGATTTTAGGGTTGTAGGTGACTTTTTTGTGAAGATTACAACCTTGAAAATGGGGACACAACTCCAAAAACTTTATCCAAGATTTTAACCTAATATTCAATGATATTCAAGTCTTCAAAGCACCTAGATCTACAATCACACATGCAAAGAGAAGAAAAATTGATTATTAGTGAATAGGGGTTTTCCTTGGTCAAACCCCTTTTAGGTAATTAAACCAAATGATAAAATAATGGAAGATGAACATGAAATAGGACATGAAACATGAGTAATGATACCTTGAATGATGTCTTGAAAATCTATGACTCAACATGAAATGGCCATGAAGGATGTAGATCTTGATCTTGACAATAGGAGTAGAATAATGCTTGATCTTGGATCTTTAATACTACATCACAACACTAGCTCAATAACATGCTTGATGCTTGACTTGATTATGGATATTGAATTTTTACAACAATTGATGAAGAATTTTTCCCTTGAATCCCTTATAAATGATCTTGAATTCTCTTGTAACAATCTTGTGAAGTATTTAAGTGCTTAACTCTTGCTTGCTTGACTTGATGACATGTAGGATTATATGAAATAATGATTTAGAAGCTTTTTTATATAGGAAATCCATTCAAATGATCATTTATTAGATCCCAAAGGCTGACATAGAAGAAATTTGAACTTAAAACCCAATTTTTCCTATTCAAACCTTGAAAATAGGCCAAATGGGAATCATTCACCCAAACTAATGAATGAGTCCCACAGGGGCTATTTTGCTTGCTAAAATATTGTGAAGTGAATAAATTAAGTTTATATGTTGATCTTATCAGGTTTTCGATTAAAATGTGTCTTGGGATGCATAACATGGGGCTATAGGGGCCTATTAATGATGATATAAAGGTCATAAATGCAATAGGGCCCAAATTTAAATGTGAAAGTGTAAAGAAATACACTTTACAACACTAAATTAAGGTGTAAATAGGTCTATGTAGCTAAAAAGGGTTCTAAATCAAATGTGAATGTGTACAACACATCACAACACTAGATTAGGTCCACTTAATTTACAAGCCTCCTAAATTTAATGTGAAGGTGTCAATAAATACACTTTTAAACACTAAATTAGGGTAGAGTTAAGTTAATTTAGCTTAAATAGGCCCTAGACCTAATGTGGATGTGTTAAACAACTCACAACACTAGATCAAGGTGAAATTAGTCTAATTTATCATTAATTATTCCTAAATAAAGCAAAAAAAAGGGGGACTCTTTTCCATCATTAAACCTCTACAAATTTAATTGGTCCACCCATTTCTTGATACACAAAGAAGAGTAACTCTATTAACACAAAGGATTATTGTAGAAGAAAGAGAAAAGTTTTCCTTTGTACCCTACACATTTAGATGGAAACATTTGTAATGAATTTTGAGTATGATATCACACAAGGAAACACTAAATAAATCCTTTTAGGTCATAGGATTTTATGGTTTCATGGACATTTTCACTTCCACCCTTGGTCATGTGAACTTGTTGATGAGAAAAGAAGAGAAATGGCATAATTAGAGAGAAAAATATGGAAGAACCTAGAGTTTTGAATTCCAGCATAGGGTAGAAATATTATTTTACTATAATAATTTGGGTTCATATTTTATTTTTAATGAATCTATTTAAACCTATAAATTATAAAAAATATAACATGTAGATAATTTAACATTGATTGAATCTCTCCATGTGTATTATTTATATTTCTTGATGTACCACTAATAAGTTGGATTGACATAAGATTATTAGATCATTTCAAATCCTTTGTAAGCTAATATTTAGGGATTATAAAAGGGATTTAGAAATTTATTAATAGATTGCTATGTAGAATCATGATATATATATGTTTAGATTCGAAGTTATGTATGTATTTGCAGAGATATAGTCTGTAGTGATATCTTCATTAAGGTTTCCCATAATTTTTTATTCATTAAACATAATTTTGTATGAATTTGTAACCTTATTTTGAAACTAGATATATGAACATAATTTTCCTAAGCTAGTTAAAACCCCAATTTGTAATTTTATGCCTAGAATTATGGACTTGGCCCTAATTCACCTATAAAAAATTGTCACACTTCATCCCTTATTTCAAATTAATATCACAAAATATTGAACCCCATTCATAACCCAAAGGTTATTGTAAAAAAAATCACTACATTTAAGATTCTTGAGCCCTCACCAAAACCCACTAATACTGATTCCTTATATTTCCCTTCCTCCACTTCCCATAAAAAATAAGATAAAATAAAATCCATTTTGGTTGAAAATTCCCCTCAAACCCATCATATCCTTCTCCTCAATCCCTTTTAAAAATAACATGTTACCAAGGAAGAAATAGAAATAACTAAAAATGACTACATAAATGGGTATGTGCAGGGCCAAAAAGTGGTAATATGGTAATATGATGGGTATGTGGCTGTCGACTTTTTTTTTACCCAAAATTGATGAAACGAAAAGGGTTTTTAAAGGAGATTCTCATATTTCCACCAGTATAAATTATACCTTAATTTAAATTTAATAAGTAATTATTATTCATTTTCTATTGGAATTATGACAAGTCCTGATTGATAGGCTGATTGAAAAACATCTATAGCTTTAAAAAGACATCACATTTTTTGAATCCAAAACATGCATCAAATTTTATACTTCGCATACTATAAGATTAAATAAAGAAAATTTGAATTTCTTAAAGTTTTGACCAAGTTAAGATGGTCAGACATACAAATTTTATATTTTTTAAAAGTTGTAATAAAAAAATCATAATTAATTATTTACTTAGAAAAAAATTACAAAAAAATATGCATCACATTGGCACATGAGTCCTCTACTTATATCTAAAATATTATAAAAAAATATTATCATTTTATTGTGGTTAGGGTGGTCAGACAAACGCCTACTTATTTTTTCCTTGAAATTTAAGTACTACTCCATTGAAATTTTAAATTTTTCCCAAATAGATTTTTTTTTAAAACAAACTTAGTAGTTTAGAAACTACATTCAATTTTATATAGATAATATTCTTACATCTTTTTGAAATAATATAGATAACTTATTCAAATTTTTACGTCAAGTTTCCTAACTCTGATTTTTCTTAATTTTTTGCCACTTAAGGGCCTATTTTTTCCATGATGATCTTGCACATACCCAAATACCCAAGGTAAAGAACTAAAAAATGATTCTATTCTATATCCTAGCTCTCCTATTGATCAACACACTATCAAGTGCCATATTTTTTAACATTACTAGATGAAATGAATAACATACAAGAAATTCATAATAGAAGTTTCATAACAAATTTATGGAGTGGTTCCTTATGTAATGACATGAAATTTAAATAAGGTTGTAATACAATAAAAAATTTTGGTTTCCTAAATATAAAGAACCTAAAAGGAAACAAGTGGATGAGGAATTGATGAGACAAAAACTTATCTAGAAATTGATATCCTTGAATCCTTGTATGATTATGTTTATCTATTGATATGTTAGAGAATTGAAACTCAAGGGATTAATTAGGATTAGTCACCTTTCCAAAGATGTCATTTAGAATTTAGATTGGACAAGTTCTTGAAATCAACATACAACCTAGAAAGTGAGTTAATTAGACCTCGGGTTTGAATTTAGGATTTTGGAATGGATTTAAAATGTATTTTTGATAAAATGAAATGATGTGAACATCTAACAATGAAAATGCACTATTCTGATATGAAAAGAGACAATCTATAAATTGGCAGATAAATTTAATGACCACAAAAATACATAGTAGAATTTGTGCACTTGTTATTTAAATATTGACTTCATTTTGTAGGACAACCCTACTAGAGTGCCATTGTCTAGAGATCTAAAAATTTAATATTATTTCATAGTCCTCAGGTCCTTGATACGATGCTTCTTCCTTCTAAATCTTGTTGTTTGATCTTCATATGTTGCTAAGATAACTAAGTTTATGTATCTTGTTAAGTTGTAGGGTTTCAATGCATCAATGAACAAGTGATCTTAAATCTTCCTCCCATCCTCTTTAGATATGTAATCTACACATTCAAAGAAAGAGGAAGAGTTGTGTCATATAGGGGATTTCCTTAGTCAAACCTCATGTTGGTATATCTACCTCCAAATGTAGAAATTGATGAAAAAGAGCTTATCCCTTTCAGGGATAGAGTCTAAATGATAAATAAATGATGAATCAAAAATTGGATGCAACTCACCACTCAAAATTAATTTCCTAGAAGGAATGAAGTCATGCACATCTCCTCAAGGCTAGATTATTATTTATCTTTGCTCGATTTGAAGACCTACAAGTGTTAGTCCTAACAAACAAAATGTACACATAAACATTAATCAATTCACATAAAACTAGACATGATTTAAAAATGAAATGTTGTAATAATTTTTCTCTTTATTTCTCTTGAATTGATCTTGAAGTATAATAATTTCTTTCAAAAGTTCTTCTTCCTAGTTATTTTCAAATTATTTTTTAATGATGACATGACTAGGTATTTATGTGCAATTAATCTAATTTCTTGCAAATTAGATCTCCATAGTTTACATTTAGGGTTTCAAATTCAAATATTCAATTTACAACAACAAACTATTAAAATTTGGGGGGAAATTAGGAGGAAAAGGTCACCAAGGGCACCCTTTTATAGGCCCTATTTTTTGGGATGTGAGTAATTGGGGAAAAAATATTAAATGGATACTTTGGTTCTGTATATTTTATTTCTTGATAAATGATTAAATGGGCCATGTAATTCATAATTTAGGAAATTATGAGAATAATTAGGTCCAAGCACATAGGAGTGAGAAAAATAAAGTATGAAATCATTAATGGTGACAATTTGTGACACTCCACATTGTCCCCACTTTAGTTAGAGTGTGAACTTACACTCATACTAAAATAAAAATATGTCAAGAGGGGTTCAATTATCAAAATTTTGAAGAAATATTATCAAAATGAATCTAGTGAGAAATGCGAAAGCCCCCAAGATCCACTATCCCATGGAAAACGAACATAAGGGAAAAGGAACACACATGTATGCAATGCAACATTACAAACACAAACCATACATGGAAAAACACAACACCATGCATAAAATAATTTAAAAAACAATACAAACATAATGTAAACATAATACAACATCATACAATATATATATATATATATACAAATAGGGTAAGTGTAGGATCAATGGGGTCCAACAAGTGGCTGATGAATTTTTTATCTAAATTTGATGAAATGAAAAGGGTTTCTTGAGAAAATTGTTAGCTTTCCAGAAATGAAAACACAAAAAATGCATGAAAAAAACATAATACCATGCATAACATAATTCAAAACACAATACAAATATAATTCTAAGATAATGTAACATGCTACAAACATAAGAAAACATATACAAATGTACAAACATGAACATGAGGTTATAACTAAAAGGATTTGATTCAATAATGCAAAGAGACTTTAGTCTTAAATTTGTCTCAAATACCAAATATCATATCTTGAATGTGATGTTAGACAAAGAGAATGTTCTCGTGAGAAATATAAAGTTGTGTTATTCCAAATCACTCACAAGTTACATGGATCTAATAGATATCAAGTTGTGTTATGCTAGGTGTCCAAGCAATGTGATGGGTTTCATAAGGATAGAAAGTGTGGTTATGATAAGACACTCATGAAACACATGTCTCCACTAGAAAGAAAGTTGTATTATGCTAGGTGACCATGTTGAAAATCCTCTAAAATAATAGAGCAACAAACTTCATTATGCTAGGACTATGCAAACCACACTTTAGGGTGTGAAGAAAGCTTAACATCATAGGGGATGGAGTATAACCTCAGGGGGTGAAAAAAAATTAACTCATAAAGGATGATCAATAATCACCTTAGGGGTTGCACAAAATTTAACATCATAGGGGATGAACAAAACTCACCTCAGGTGGTGCATAACATTTAATGTCATAGGGGACACATATCACAAATCCAAACCTCAATGGGGTGTTATAAAAAACACCACCACAAAGGTGTTGCAATTTTTATCATTGATGTAAAATAAGTGGTGATTACAAAGGAATAGATCATAGGAGTAGTGATGATGGAAGACAAGAAGATAATTATCATTTTTACATAATTTTACCCTATATTTTAAATTTTATATGTAAGATAAAGTGAATGTTATCAATATTCATGATAATTTTTGTTTGTAATTAATATCATAGAAGATATGGAGTCATATGTATTATAATTGGGTAGAATATGTTGCAAAAAGTTTGAGGAAACTTGGCTAAGTAAAGCTTAGGTTAGAAAGGTTGTCACAAGCTTAAAAAATTATACCAAATTCTATTACATTTGATGAAATGATATTTTAGATAGAGAAGATAGCTTGAAACCTCTCCTAGATTTGTGTGGCTTAGAATTGATATCATGAAACATATTGAAAAAAAAAATAGAGTTAGTAGAGTGAAGGTAGTACTGAAATAAGGTAATTATTGTCACAAAGAGATGGTGTATTGCTCCACACTTCTTCACTATCAAATATGTGGAATTTTTGTTTGGAGGATAGCTCAATATGGCTATGAGGTATGAATATTCCAATTATCAATGCATTTAAATATTACCACAAAGTTCTCCCAAGTTAGAAAAATAAGAACAAATCAAGTTCTTGAGAATAATTATCTAATGTACGACTAAAAGGAAACTCACTTCACCAAATCACCTTATTTTGCATTTCATTATTGGATTCATGTTAATATAGATAATGTGTCTAATTAGTTGAAATTTCATGTGGCAAGGTTCATTGAAGATTATTCCACAAGAAACTATGTGTTGTTTATGTTTAGAAAATTTTGAAGGTTGTTCTATTGGTGATCCAATGACTTGCACAAGAAAGTAACTACTTAGAATTGAGTAAAGAGGTTATGAGAAGAATTTTTGGATCCTATAATGTTCTTCGTGAGAACTACAAGTTAATACTTACTCTTCTCCTATATCACAATGGGTCTGAAATTAATATTTTGGGAGTTGAGTGTTTGTGCTAGTATGCAATGGTCTGAATTTGTAAAGGGGAGTATAGGAATTTTTGGAAGGAATATAGTGTTCATGACACAATCCACATAACGGTATTCTTTATTCTCTGGCACTTCCTTTTGTCTTGAGATAACATGAAGGAGGTTAAGTGTCTTTTTAGCTAAATTGGCATGTTGAGATGGTTGTGCTAGGTGTTTGGAAGTGTGCACCAATATGGAAATGTATACCAAGTTGAGTTAATGTGGCCGATGCATGTATCATGTTATATGTTTGAAAATGATAATATGCAAATAATAATGTAATGCCCATCGTGCAAACCCCAAAGGACAAAACATTACACACATTTTTTTTTAAATAATACACAGTAAACATATAAAAAAACATCAAGACATATTTACATTGCACATTAACATGATAACGTCAAGTCCTTTGGGGGACACGAGGTCACATCGCATAACAAACTCATAACGAAAAGATAAAAGATAAAGCTAAATAACTTATCTATAATTACATCCATCATAACATTACACTAACCATTTATAGAAGTACATCCATGTACCCATAAGTAAAAGAATAATACATCATATGATACAACCATAATGAATCTCATACAATAATGTTTACAAAGGTTCATATACAATACAACATAGTTTAATACATTACATGATCAATAATGAATACAATGAAATCTCCCATACATGTGGGATGAATACATAGTACGATTAATGTATGAATTACAAAATGAACAACTGGTACAAGCTCCAACTGAAGAATGCCGAGAAGAATGAACATTGATGGGGAACCCAACGGGTATGGAGCACGTTCCACCTAACCACATGGGTTATAAATAACCCACCCCCCATTCTCAAAGGTGACAAGGAAGTAATCGTGACCATGAAAGCCATAAGACTAACTCAAATAAAGAATAATATAGTACAATATGCCAATAACAACATCAAGAATACATAGATCATAAACAAAAATTAGGAAGACTAAATCGCATTAACTTAAACCATGAAATGAATCATAAATAAACCAAGGCAATAACCATTAACCACATGCCAAGTAAACCAAAGAGAAAATCATAATACACTTCCAGAGGCAACCAAGAAAACAAAGAACAAGGGTATCAAGTGGAGAGTGTCATCACATAGCCTACATGGGTTATCCTGGCCCTTCCTCCAACTTGAGGTGTTGGCCCCCATCTATGGTTATCCTGGCCCTTCCTCCTACTTGAGGTGCCAGCCCCATAGGGTGACTCATGTAGAGCCATTAACCTCTCATGAGGATGAGGTTACGACTTTTTCGACCACAACCTTCTCAATCTACCATTAGTCTATGATAGCCCTAATGCATAGATGAAGTATCCAAGATTATCTTATGTGTTTTTACTACCCATCCCCCTAAGGTCTATTATTAGGTTTTCACTTGTTAAACTAATCTTATGTGGGTTATCTTGATCCCTTCCTCCTTTTGAGGCACTAGCCCCCACGAAGAGAGACTCTCCCTGAGACCCCAAAAAATAACAAAGCAAGCAAGGGTTGTACCATAAAGAATAAAGCAATAAGTTACAATAGAAGAAATGTGAGGTATTACTCATCTCACTATAAACATAATAAAAATATAAACACAACTCGTACAACCCTTTAGAATAATAATAATATTATTATCTTGCAACATCAAGAGCACATAAAACAAGGATAAACATTTAACAATAAAAACACGCCTCTAGAAAACTAAGGTTTGTATCAGCCATAATTGGGTTCATAAATACAATAGGGTTCCCACATCAAAAACAAAATTAAAACAATAATCTAATGGTACGAGAAAGTCCAACAAATTCATAAGGTTTCACTTTCAATCCATTTAATCAATACAGCCATAAATTCCATTTTCACAAAATACAATTTACTTAATTATTATTTTTATAAAAGAAATATGATATAAATAATTTTATATATATATACGATTTAAATCATACAAAAAAAAAATTAAAAAAATGAAAAATTTTATTGTTTCCATTGTGGACTGTACAACGGTCTATATGGACTGTTGTGTGTAGTCTGCAGTCTGCGACCCCATAGGGAGAGGGGTGGGTATGGCCTAGCTGTCCCCCCCAACCCCCAATAATATATAATTAATTAAATTTTTTTATATAAAAACCTTCGTCATTTTAAAAAAAAATGCTGACTTAGTTTGGTTTGGCTCAGAAACTCATAAAATTCAAAAATAGTTATGTTTATCTATATAAAAATTAGAATATATATATTTTCAAGGTATCTACAGGTATATATCATATATATATGTATATAGTTCAAAGATATATATATATATATATATATATATATATATATATATATATATATATATATATATATATATATATATATATATATATATATATGCATATATAATAAAAAAAACTCATTTGTCTAAGAGGGGAAGAAATTTTCATATCGAATCACAGAAGTATTGAACATTTTCAGAGGATAAATTTATCTCATTTGTTTTCTATCCAAATTTTTTTTCTAAAAATCCATAAGAAATTTCAATTCCCAAAAAACATATTCATTTATTTGTATTTATTTATTTTATTTATTTATTTTTCTATTGAATCAGAAAACTAAAGAAGAGAAGAAATGGAACCTGGAGTCCTACGCTGTTGGGAATCTGATGAAGCTTTGCTTGATCCAAATAGCCTTTTGAAGAGCTCTCATTCTTGCTTTAGAATTCTTCACCCGATTCCCTTGACCAATCTTCAAATCTAAATTTTTACTTCCTAAGAACCTCTCTTACAAAACAATGAAAAGCTAAAATAATTTACTGCAGAAGAAGCACAAGGGACAATCCCCTTTCCAAAACTCTATATTTTTTTTTGTAACTTCTTTCCAAAATTTTCCCATGAATGAAAAACTCAAAATTTTGTAATGAATCTCTTCTTATCCGAAAGCTTCTAAAAATCCCAATTAAAAGAAATTTTCTAATTTAATTCCAGCTTTTCAGCCAAACTCAATACTCATTGGTCTTTTTTATCTTTTCTTTTCCTTTATTGATTTTTTTTACCATTTAAGAATACTTTATGTTTTAATTTTTATTTTGCAAGATTTACTTGCAATTCACACAATTTAATTTATTTAATTAATTTATTTCATAATTATCCTGGACATGTTAATTTAATTAAAATAACAAAATACTAATTTAAATATTTAATTTACACTTTTAAATAAATCACATGACTTTTGAAATAAAACTTTTATATTTTAATACAAATTATTCCAACACTATTATAAACATTTATTAACATCATTTTATTAAATAAATCACAACATACCAAACATGAATGTAAAATAAATATGAACAATACACTCACACAAACAACTATAATAAATTGCAAAAATCACAAAGGTTAATGACACACAATACTACTAGACAAGATGGTTTGAAAAACATGGGATGGGGTGAATTCCTTCTCATCTCTATTTCAACATCATGCCAGTTAGGTTAAATTGATCCTCGCTCTATCCTACCGAAGCAAGTGGAATTGAGACTCTATACCTACAATTTCTTGCATACAAACAAGATCATGTACATGTATATATATATAGAATCAAAATATCACATTGTGAGAAGGAATTGTAGCATAGCAAGGCACTCACGAACGAGTGGTGATACTTTTTCCTCTCACCAAAACTATTCTCTCAATTACAATATCAAATATGAAATAAAATTTCTAAACTAACTAATCATATCATAATATGATTACTAATCCACTAGATCATAATATACTACTAAAATCAAATTAACATCATGAAACCAATGTAACCATAATGTCATATCATAATAAAAATGTCATCAAATGAAGTAGCATAATCACCAAATAGTCTAAACTAACCAATCCATCAAACCAACCAATAAATAGTACCATCATAGTCTCAAAGTGTCAAAGAAAAGCATAGAAAAATAACAAGTCCAAACAGCAAAATGAGGGGTATTACATCCCCCCAATAAATCTGGGTTACTCCTGGAAGCCAGTAAAAAAGTAAGGGTAGGATTCCCTAATATGGGAGGCATCCTCCCATGTCATTGAAGTCTCATCATTGGGATCCCACTAGACCCACACCTACTCAATATCCCTTCCTCTGAGAGTGAGTCTCTTGTACTGTAGCAAGGCCATGGGCTCTAGAGCTAGTTTCCCGTCCTTGACCTGTAGAGAATTCTAATCAAGTATGTGAGTAACATCAGACAAATATGGTCTAAGGACTAAAACATGGAAAACATGGTGAATCCACGATAGACTGGGTGGAAAGGCTAGGCGGTAAGCAATAGGATCAATTATTTCTAACACCTCAAATGGACCTACAAAGTGGGGCACAAGTTTAGAACCCTTTCCATAATGAATAGGGCTCTTCTAAGGAAAAAATCGAAGAAACACTCGATCTCCATGTTAGGTCTCAAAAATGCAGGAAAGATGCCTCAAGAGGCTACCAATCTCTTGATACGCTTCAGGGTAACAGACAAGGTTGAAAGAATTCAACCTTCTACTCTTTAGGTGCTACAAAACCTAGGTGGGTATACCTCTTTGAATGGTGTAGACTTAACTTGTGATTATCTTCTTAAAAAAAATTGTTCACAATGGAAAAGGGAGGTGAACAAATGAAATCCACTTGAAAATAGTAACAATATTCTGATCTAAATCCTAAAATGAATGCTTAACTAATCAGATGTAAAGAAATTGAATGAATCCAAATGATGAAGTGCAGAGAGTAGTGCCTTCTTGGGTATGTGGAGTCAAATGAGATCAAGATGAGAACCACATCTCTGAGAAAATTCAAATCATCTGGCATATATTATGCTTACAACTTGTATAAACATGCAAGATTGTGATTACTAAGCTCTACTTGAATAATCCAATTGAATATCTCTAATTACTGTGATTAACTAGAAGGATTTAGTCTTTACTTGAAAGAACCAATCAATCAATCACACAAGTACAACAAATGTGCACTGATAAATTGAATACAAACTTGCTATATCAATTTAAACAACTAGAAAGAATCCATCTTGGAGATAACTTAGCAATCCTTTCATTAAATTCAACAGATAACTGATACCAAACATGTTCAGCAACATCAATTGAAATTCATAAATACCTCCATTTTAAAACATGCATCATAGCCTCTGATTTGATGAATTTACTATTTTGTATCCATAAAATTTTCCTATTGTATCAAATAATTCATAACTGGTTCTTGTTTTACAATTTCAATATGCCTATTTATACACCAGCATTTGAAGAAAGTATCATTCTGAGATCTCATGTCATCCCAGCACAAAATTCGGGCTCAAAATATGTCGGCCTACAACGGTCTTCCAAGCAGATACATTTCGGCCTCAATGTTCATATTTCTTTTATTTACCAGTGAAATAGTCAGCAAGACAACACAATAGCTATGTCGAAGGCAGTTCAATTGTTGTCTGCCCATGGTGCTATTCACCTTCGCTATGACCTTCCACTATCAGAGAAATGTCATACAGATAGCAAAATGTTACATTGAAATGTATTTCTTCACATGCTTTCATTCGCTAAGACACAAGATATCTCTCACTGATGAGTTCCTTTAGTTTTTCTCATAGTCGTCGTAACACTCTGACATTGGCAAGACCTCTTGTAGATAACAATGTTTCACCGAAAGTCTTCAACCATCCCTGCATCACCGAGACGAGAGAAAACTCTCACTAAGAAGCACCTTTCATTTGATTCATTGTCACTATGACACATCGCACTCACGGAGACCTTATAGAGATTTCCCAATGCTTCACCGAAAGTCTCCCATCATGTTATTCCCAAGTCACCGAGACAAGGCAACTCTTATGCCAACAAGGATCCACTTGCCTATCACCAAGACAATACAATATCGGGGAGAGGCTATATAGAGTGCTCATGTTATACCAAAAGCTCTTTACCATCTTTGAGCATCACTGAGACATAATATTTTTCCTACCGACAAGGATCCACTATTGCTATAACATCCAACCCTTGGTGATACGTCTTGTAGATTATTTTGTCACACCAAAACAACCAAGCACACCAAGATTTCCAAGAGAAATCAAAATTCTCACCAAAATCCATTCGTTATACTTGTCAGCAAGACCCGACGGGCTCGCCAAGACCACACACTGAAACACAAGTCTCACCAAAGCACCCTAAGCACACATGATCGCCAAGAAAAATCAATTCTCACACCGAGAGAAATCCATTTTTAACATTGTCAACAAGACCTGACCTTTTCGCTATGACCTCCTACCACAAACTCATGCTTGGCCGAAACAAAACCCAAATGTCATTCAGCAAGATGCCACAAACCTTATGTCGACAGAGTCTACATATGTCTCATCAAAAGTATATTCAAAGAAAATCCATGTATAAGGTTGGCAAGATCGAAGGTCATTCGCCAAAACCTTACAATGATAGCAATGACTCCCCCCGATATACATCCCAAACTTGCCGGTCGGCGTGAAAAAATGAAATCGCCATGACATTGCACCGAAGGCAACATGTTGGGCCAAAGTGAATCCATTTTGAACATGTCGGCAAGACAAGAGAGACTCGCCAGGAGATGATGCCGATACCCATAGCCTTCACCGATAGACCCCTCAACGCATTGGTTGGCAAGACAAGGGAGCCTCGCCAAGAACAATGTCAATAGCCCAACTCATGCTGATAAAATTCTACATGCACAAGTTGGGGAGACATACTGAATTTAGTGAGATACTACCCCAATAGCCACAACAAAAGCCGACGAATGAATGCACAGGACTTGCGATCGCCGAGACATCAAAGGAGTTATGTCGATAACCTATAGCATACAAATGTTTGAATAAAAACAACATGGGTTTCGGGGAGACAGTCATGGACCTATGCCAATAGGGACTGCAATGCAGAAAATGCATGACACGATGGATTGAATGGGGCAATATGGAAAAATATGAGTGGAATATGCAAGTAAAAATACCATGAGATGAGGAAAATGCCTATAGAAGGACTCATATGGAGACTCAGGGTGTATGAAAGGTATAAAAAATAATCAAATTTTGATAGTTCCAACAGTGGCTCCATCTAGGGATGAATGATAGTCAGATCATTTCAAGGATCCAAAATCTTTGGGTGAGCAGACTAGACACAAAATGATGAACCATTGAGCAGAAATGGAATGAATGGCAATGGAAATGAATGCAAAATGAATGCAAGATGAAGGTGAATGCAGAATGAAAATGGAGGTGAATGGAAAATGGAAGTGAATGAGGACCCTAAACTACTATGCATGGAAAATAATTTTAAAGAGGACCAACAAGAGTTGTCCATGCACTGGCAACCCTAAATCCTCTATATTTCAACTTCAACTGTCCTAAGCTATTACAATATGAAACTCAAACCATACTTTCCCCTATCAAATACCTAGTTTTTTCTTGAGTTCATCAGATTCCTCCTAAAGACATTCATACAATCTTTCCTATCACTATTATTGCAAGTTATTAGAGTATCATCATGCTTGGTTTGGCCCAAAATCCCTACACCATTTTGCAGTTTGAATTCTTCATCATCATGGGACAAACCCCTGTTATCTTCAATACAAAAAATGCATGCATATGAAATACAAATCTTTACATTATCTCTCTCACTATTATGAATTGTGAAACATTCTTCCAATTGTATTGAAAATTCACCATCAAAGTGCTTCTCTTGAGAATCAGAAAATTTTGTCATACCAACACTGTCTAGAACAAAAAAATATGAAACCTTTCGTACCTCTTCAGTATCACCATTTGGAAACAACACTTGATTATGACCCAAATCTTCAATATCATGCATATGTGAACCAATCAAATTTGGAATTATATCATCCTTGGCATGCAAATAAACATCTTCTCCATATGAGTTAGGAATTTCAAAATCACATACCTTATCTTGAATGGACACAAACATTGGCCAACTTTGAAGGTTTCATCATTAACTTGAGAAATGAACTGAGAGTCATAGAATCATTGCACAAAAAACTTTCACTATCAAAACAAATTGAAGCTAGACAAAGAACTTTAGGATCACCTTCATGTGTATATCTCTGATAATCAAGAGTTAATAAATCTGAAATTTGCTCACTACTAAGCAAACAAGTTTCCACATTTTCATCACTACAGTTGTACTCATCACATTTGTCATCATAAAAAAGAGGCCCAAGATCATCATAGAATGATAAAACAGAAACATTACTAGCACAATCACTTGTTCCATAATTTTACACATCACTTTGTTTTTCTAAAAATATCTTTTCCTCATTAGCAAATGCATTTTCATAGATTTCAACTATAGTAGGAGGTATTATATACTCATTATCAAATGAACATACATTGTCCATTGCAACTTCCTCTTGATCATCACAAGAACTACAAGAATCACATTGCTGTAGATTAAAATCCACAAATTCATCTTCACAATCTGTATATTCACTAGATTCCTCATAACATACATTGCCTTCTATGTCATAATCTATTATGTAGGAAAGAAATTTGTCATCCTCATCTTTCTCATGCAGGCTATCATATGAACCATATTAACTTGCACCTATCTCATCTTCTATTGGCTACAATGTATAATTGATCTCCTGATGTTCACCCATGATATCATCATTGTCTTCATACCTCTTCCCTTGTGAGGCATCAATAAATTTATTTACTGGATCAGAGGTATATTTTTTTGATGTCTCTAGCCAATACAATGATTTAGGCTCCTATGATCCACTAGAGTACATCCTCCTCATACCATTGCAGTTAAGCACAACATATTTTTTATTTGGACCAGTACTGACTAACTCGTGTTCGGCTGATTCTATCTTAAAATTTCCAAGATTTATATCACATAAACAATTTATCTGATCCTAAGGCACAAATTCAGCAAGCTAGTTCATTCTTGGCTCTGTATACAACTTCACTTCCTGACCATTCACTAGAATAGTAGCATAAGATAGATCAAACTAAATATTTCCCCCAACTGCAATTGTCCACTATCTTGATAAAAGCATCCCAAACTGAGGGGGAGTATCTATCACCATTATATCTATATTATATGCCACCTACAGATATGTAGCTATTTTGACTTCAACATTTCTCATAATGCCTACCATATGAATAGGTCTATTATCCACTGCATAACATTTTCCTTCATATGTATCAACCCACATGCCCAGCTGCTTCATAACTCCAACTGGCATAATGTTTATAGCAGCACCAGATTCTATCATGCAATTCCTCAACAATTTCTTATTTATAAGCAATGTGGTGAAAAAAGGATCCACTTGTGGGGAGGTTGCTAATACATCATTCAAGCAGACATCTAGATATCTATTTTCTCCTACCTATTGATTGCTTGAATAACTAGTTTCTTTTCAGAATTTATTATCATTTGAAGAACACTATCTTTGTATTATTTTATTTTCATCAATTTGAGTAGTCTAACAGACATTTTTACTTGGGATAATTCTTGTGTGAAGTCAAAAGAGGATCTCTCCATCTTAACAATTTTCTTCTATTCTGGCATCTCTCCTTTGTCTTCTTCCTTCTCTCTTTTATTAGGTTGGACTGACATCTCTACCTCTTTATTTAATTCCTTCACTTCCTCTTTTTGGATTGGATTCTATTCAATTTTATCATGTTGCTTGTTTTTTGGCCTTTTTATAGTTTCCTGTGTTACCTTTTGATCTTTTACAAAAATTCCCCTAGGAACTACATCTAGCTCATTTACCTTTGTATTTCTCAACGAGTATGTACTTTTGGCTTCGTCAACTGCAGCAATAGTTATTCTTTCTATTTCATCTTCAATAAGTCTCCTTACATTACACTGAATAGGCATTTCAACAAGATGTGGCTCTGTGTAGTCTTCATCAAAATCATAAAAGATTTGTTGTTCAACCATATGGACATTATACTTCTTATTAGAAACATCATACTCATCCTTCATCCTCTGAAGATGAGTACCCTTCCTCCACATGGTAAAAAGTGCTTGAAGTTAGATATAATTTGTGATCTTCTCCATTATTTTCCATCAACATTCCTTCTTCTTGCATCCTTTGAGATACAACACAATAATCTAGGGAATGTGGCTGATTACAAACTTCACAAAAGTAATTGTTACTCACCATGTAAGTTCCCTTCTTGCTCAATGGATCAGAAGTCTCTTTGTTTCTTGGCCTAGCTGTTACAAGTTTCCCATCTTTCTAGTCTATATTGTAAGGAATATCATGCAACCTTGGCCTTTCATTTCTATTCTCATTTTTGTATGTATTCTCTTGTCTATACTGATAATTATTGCTTTGCTGAGGAGGCCTCGGGTTGTCTCTTTTATTAATTATACTAGCAACCTTCTTGTCATTTTCAATTATCAGTGTTATCTTCTTTGCTTCAGCCAAATCTCTTGGGGATCTACTTCTTAGTTCATACCCTATCTTAAGATCAAATGCATTTAAATAAACACTCAATGCAACATAATCTGGAAACCTTGATCCAGGCAGTACCTTAGTCTTTAATTTGTTGAATTTTTGATTGAAATCATAAATTGAATCATTATGATTTTTTTGAATTCTCATTAATTCATGAAGAGCTAAATCTAGAGCATTTTGTTTCCCATATTGCTCTAAGAATCTATCTTGAAATATTTGGAGAGAATTAATTGAGAATGCTGGCAAGTTATTGAACCAATCCTTGGCATCTTCAAGAAGTGACATCATGAACAGCTTCATGTGTAAATCTTCATAAGGCATATCTATGTCTTGGATGAAAACATTAAAACTCCTTAGATGTTCTTTAGCTATGATAGCATTTCTCCCTGTAAAATTTGGCACCATATTCTTCCAACTACCATCCATAGGGTAAGGATATAATTGGAAACCAGCTAAATCAAACTGTCTGGTCATGGTTGTATGCTGGTGAGGGGCAGGACTAGGTGGATACTGATACTGATGCATGTGATTATTATATTGTACATTATGCTATGGGATATAATGTTGACCAGGAGGTGGATACATACTTGCATGTTGTGTGGGAATATGAGGAGGATTACCTGGCTACTTATAGTGGTTCCCTGTCTAATGGTTCTGAGCATTAGATGACCCTACACAATGACTTCCCTACTTATAAGGTGGTACATACTTTGGAGGGCAATCAGCTGTCTAAGAAATATTTTGATTTTTCTGCAATTTGAATTCTTTCATTGCTTGTATCATCTGGGCATTTTCCTATTCATTACTCTTGGATTCAAACAACGCCCTAATTTCTTCAAAACTCAAAGATTCATAATCTTCTTGAGGAGATGAATGATCACTAGGTTCATTTTGATCATCCTGCATTTTTAGATCATACTCTTGTCTCTTTCTAGCTTTAAACTCAACCTGTTTCTGAGGATCATGAAAAAGAAAAGGATTTCTTTGATCTTCAGGAGTGCAAGGTTCTGCACTTGAATTATTTCTCCATGTATCATAATGATCATATGTTTCAAAATGTGCTCTTGATGCTTTATCTTTATCTGTTATGCACATGTCCTCACTTATTCCTTTTCCCTTGTCAATATTGTCATCTTTGTGTGTCCATCTACTACTGCCAGTAGGAGCTCTAGTATGACCTCCCCTGTACTGAGATCTTCCATTCATGATGAACAACTACAAAATTTATGTTAGAGTCGCCACTAATTTTTATCAAAAAATGAGAAAAATGTTTGATACTTCTTGTTCTGAGTAGAGTTTTTGCACGATTTTTGACTATATGATTAAGGCATTGATTCTGATTGTTCCCCAGTAGATTCATGAATTTGTTAGCTCTCAAAAATGCAGGTAATATGCCTCAGGAGGCTACCAATCTCTTGATACGCTTTAGGGTAATAGACAAGGTCGAAAGAATTCAACCTTCTACTCTTTAGGTGCTGCAAAACCTGGGTGGGTATACCTCTCTAAATGGTACAGAATTAACTTGTAATTATCTTCTTAAAACAATTTGTTCACAATGGAAAAGGGAAGTGAACAAATGAAATCCACTTGAAAATAGTAACAATATTCTGATCTAAATCCTAAAATGAACACTTAAGTAATCAGATGTAAAGAAACTGAATGAATCCAAATGATGAAGCGCAAAGACTAGTGCCTTGTTGGGTATGCAGAGTCAAATGAGATCAAGATGAGCAACACATCTCTAAGAAAATTCAAATCATTTGGCATATATTATGCTTACAACTTGTATAAACATGCAACAATGTGATT